>JBCAUJ010000005.1:2739619-2750143 GCA_038406275.1 Cataglyphis albicans | reverse complement strand
CTTTAATAGCTGAAAACTGAGATCATCGCAACGCCCACATCATCGACTAATGTCACGCGTATACAATAATGCACGCACTTAAAATTGCGTAGACTCGTATTTACGACTGTATTATGTGTCGATAATTATAACTCTTCTGCAATTAACAGCGTTAGAGCTACATTGCATTTTTTACCAATGGTTTCCTATTTATTTTCTTTTCCTTTCTTTAATTATTTCATTTGCTTATTTATTATTGGTTCCATAGAAAGTTGTATTTTCAGATTCATATAAGGAAAAATTCATTTTTACGCGAGATAAACGTGAAGTCAAAATAGTATTCCGATCTGTCACTTGATTAATAAATTAAATTTAAGTTATTAAATATAGCTGAACTATTTAAAAGTTTAACTGGTCGGAATTAATCGTGAAACTCAGGAGTGTTAACGATAACGTGTACTTTCCATGTTATTTTACGATTCCGACTGAATCGTAAAATTTTGCTTGTAGGACTATTTTAGTCGAAATACGAATCGCTCGAAAGTTCTGGCTATTTTTAGAGTCGCATCGAGCGGAGTTAATGTTCACATGATTACGACCGAGAGTAACGGGATTTGGAAAGGGAAGGGGAGGGGGAAAGGGAGGATTATCTAACGATAAAATACAAATTAACTTGACACGGCTATTATTGTCTCGTCAATTTAGTGACAATGTAAGCGCGATGATTGTCAATGACATCACACGCTGCTGTCACTTGTGACGCGCGTGTGTAATCCATTATTGAAAGTGATCGCATTTATTCCAATACGTTACTATTTAGTTTTCCCTATAAAGCAAATAAAAAGTTTTCATTAATGCTTGTTAAAAATACACAATTTATTTAGAAGCTTTAAAAAATTGAACTTACTAAATAAATTATATCGTGCCAAAATTTTTTTCATTTTCGATTGTATTTAGGATATATTGATTTTTTTTTTAATATAACGTATGGCATTTTTTTTTCAGAATATATAATTTTTTACATAATTTTATAGAATAGATAATTTTTATTTTTTTATGTTTTTTTGTCGAACTCTTTTTATTTTTACTTTCAATATCAAATAAACGTCAATGAAACTGCTGAATAATTGATTATGAGATAAAGGAGACTGGAGAAAGTTTTTTTTTTTTTTTTTTTTTTTTTTTTTTTTGTGGTTGATTCTTTCACGCATGACACATCCCATATATGACAAGCTTTAAGACGAAAGCAGGAAAAGCGGTCAATAGTAGCTACTGACATGTTCATGTTAATGGTTTTGGAGTATGATGTCATATGTACAAGCAGATGACTGTCTATACATATCGCAAACCGCAGGCGTAGAATAATGTTCTCAAGGCGACTGCAAACATTAATTTGCATCGCATAGTGCGCGACATTGATCTTTATTATGAATAATAATAGTATAAACAGATATGTAAGTAACTCGCAATTAATATCGGCTCAAATTTGTTATTTTTAAAAATAACTGCGATGGGATTTTTATTTTGATTTAAAAACCGATAGAAATCGCGATATCAGGCATTACCAAATCGTTTCTATATTTTGGCTTTTTCTATTTTATATATATTTTTTTTAATTTTATATATATATATATATATATATATATACACAATATAAATTCTATATAAATTATATATTATTTTTTATTATATTTTATTATATATTATTTGTATTTATAAAGTAATAATTATTAATTATTTAATATTAATTAATATTATAATTATTTAATATTATAATATTATTAAAAAATAATTAAAATAATTAAAATAATTAACTTAAAAAATAATTCATCGTTTCCGTTATATTTCCGGAATCTTTTCAAAGTTTCTATGGGATTCTGGATTTGGAAATCTATCTGCGATACGTTGATAGACTTATCTCTTTGTGGGGCAATATGAGCGATATCCCGTGAATGATACCTCTCTAAGATTACCGATTGGAAGGCATGAATGAAAGACCTCGGCCGATTCCGATGAATGATGGTTCAATTAATTATACGTGTTATGATTTGCAGCGCGCTGCTTTGCAGCTGCAGTGCCGACAGCCTTCGCGAAATTCCGTCCCCCGTCTTTATTACGTCAGCTTAATTTCTAGTACTTGATTTATTTATCGTCCGAATAATAAATCCTAATTGCATGACGTAACGATGCATAAATTCGTTACGATCGCTCGTAAAAGGAGAAGACGCGCGCGACAAGAGAGAAAATTGCCTCTTTGCATGTCATCAATTGGATTATGTTTCGCGCGCATATAATTTTTTGCGACTCTTCTTTCCATTTTCTTCTTTGCCATATTTTTGCGCAATAAATTTTCAAGAAATAATACGCGTCTTCCGAGAGCGATCTTAATTCGCGCGTAATCTCTCGAGTTCCAATAGTCGACGCGCGTTTTGTCATTATTTAACGTGCGTTAACTCACTCGCTGATATATATATATTACACTTTCGCTGCCCGCAAACATTTACTTCACCGCGAATAAACGCGCTTCATTGCGAGCGATAAACGCGAGATAATGCAATTCCTCGAAGAGTCGTTTTGAGACGGATGCTGATACGCGGAGCCAACAGTACCCGAGCGATGGCTCTTTGATGGGGATTCGTGCTAGCGTGATCTCTCCCATTTTCTCCTAAATTATAAATTATAATATTACTATCAATAACGGCCGTCGATCTTGCTCGCCTTCCGCGAAACGGGGTCTCGCCATTATCATGCCGAATGTTATCCAGGGGCACCACGTAAATTAAACGCTTCACAAGAATACGACCTTAGCTTAACGCGAGTGACCGCGTTACGAAAAATAGATACACTTGATTGCCGATACGTTTCTCAGTATTGTCGATTATATCAAAAATTATATCATAATTTTTATTAATTTGAGACATACAGGATGGGCCGAAACGTTCTGGCTAGAATGAAATTTCCTATAAAATGTCTCAAAGTCTGGCCGGAACTTTTGAGTCCGCCCTAGACGTGGAAGACAATAGACGTAAAAATAAAAAAAAAAATTAAGACACGCATTCTACACTTTCATGAAATAATATATGAATATTTTTTAAATTAATTTTTTTTAATTGTATAATTATAATTTTATCATTTTACGTGCATACAATTTATTTATTTATTTTTTTTTTTTTTTATTAAGACAAACATATTTTTATTTTTTTAATGTAGCATAAATGTGTCGCTGTTGATGAAAGGAAATTTTAAATTTCAGAATAGCTGCGCCATCAGCTGGCAACGATAAAATCCGCGCGCCTTCAGACTTCATTAAATTCATGGGTCGCTGAATCATTTTTTTTTCCCTTCTCTTTCCCCTCCCCTTTTTCCTCTTGTACCAAGAATTCGTGGCGATCGCTGGACGTATGGGGGGGGGGGCGAGGAGCGCACGATTAAAGTATATAGCGGGTTATCGCGAAACAACCATAAATGGCCTATCCTCCTTCACCCTCGAGCTCCCGACTCTTATCAGCGATTGTCACGCTGAACTGTTTCATTCACGTTTGTAATAAATAACTTTGGAGCGTGATGTCACTCGATAGAGTTGCGTCGACTGGACCTCATATTCGGTACACTCGGTATTAATGTATACGATAATGAATTATAATGGATACAAAGTCCTTTATTCATTAAGCTTTGCGTGTGGATGGAATACAAACGAATACAAGATGAAAGCACGACATTGCCTAAAATATTGCATTATATAAAAACTTCATCGTTTATATTTTTCTGCTTTTTTTAGATCTTAGATTAATAAATATAATAAATTTATAATAAATAAATTGAGAATATTATATTTGAATGAATATTATATATTAATTATTAATATTATATACAATAAATATTATATATTAATGATTACTAAAATTAAAGAATTTAAGTGACGAATAGTCTTACAAATGAGAATTAGCGATTGTTCTTTAATTCATCTTTATTTTTGGCTTTTCTTTAGATTTTAAATTAATACATATAATAAATTAATAATAAATAAATTAGGGATATATTATATATTAATGAACAAAAAAATATATATTAATGAATAATAAATAATTTAAATGAAGAAAAGTTTTATAAATGCGAATTAGCGATGGTTCCCTGATTTGATCAGATATATCTTATCGGTCTCTTATTCAATCTATGTAGGACACTCAGGGGTGGACGCAATATCTCTTGCGAAACGAGTAACCTCGATACATGTTATCGGCGAATAAAGCTGCGTAATGTCAAAGGGTATTAGGCACGATGCGTAATACTTTTTCTTTGAATCGTAAACCCGAAGAATCCGATTCGTAGCTTCTCTCTATCATCCGGTAATACGTCATACGTTTCTTCTACTTCTTCTCGGAAGAGAAATGGTCTCCCTCGGGAGTAATCGGTTTATACACAGCCGGGGAATCTATTTTTGTATAGAAATCATGCGCGCTGCCCCGGGGAAAGCTCTAACACTTTCGTGGGTAGGTGACCTGGAACACTTTAAAATAGTATCGTTCATGTCTGGAAAGTCGATAGCTTTCAAATACAGACTCTTACCTCGGAATTCCCGATCTTAATTTCAACGGCCGACTGTTTCAGATTTGAAGTTGATTGTCTTGAAAAAAACGCCGAGATACTTACACGTGACATATGTATAGTTATATATTTAGAAAATTATATGTTTTGAATTATGCAGTGATTTTTTTTGTAATTATGTAATTTTGTCATTTTATATGCCTGTAGCTATAATGAAAGAAAATTAAAATTAATTAATTATTTAATTATTTAAAATAAATTAATTCACTCATAGAACTGTAATTGTAACAACTTTCATAAAAATATATCTTTATTTTTAACGTATGGATTTTATAATTTTTTTAGATTAATTTAGAAAAAAAAAATATGCAATATTCTTATCTTACAAGATAATATCTCAATTTAATGAAAAATATCTTGTATCTCGCGCTGACATCAACAAAATTTATCTAACGTGTCAAATTATCTCTCACGATGTATCTCCGGCTGTTTAACAAATCGCCTACCAATCTCGAAAACAACATTGCTCATCTTTACGACGGTTATCCTATAAGAAAGACAGAGAGAGAGAGAGAGGAGAGCGAGTTCTGTCACGTTCTTTCGGGCTCGCGAGAGCGATTAACTTCTCAACGGGAGCCCGATTCGAGAATTTCACTCGCGGTGTGTACGCACCCCCAGATATCGATTACGTGCCCCAAAAATAGGGCGGCTGCATATCCGTTTCTATTTCCGCGTCAGTCGATATATCCATAGCGTACTACGCGAGATATTTTTCTTCCTCACGTGTCGCCGATAAATTAAGGCAGCAAAGATCGGCGAAGCTACATTTCGTCACATTCGAAAAGAAACGGGATCAAGTTTTAGGGGGAAAAAAAAAACCGGAAAAATATATCAACTCTTATAATTTAATGATACGCATAAGAAAAGTGTATCTCTTTAATAAATCGCAAACATGCTTCTGTGAAGCACCTTAAAAATTATTATTATTATTTTTATTTTTATTAATTAAAATTATGATTGTAACAAAAATAAAAATTTTTATTCATTTTACTTATATCATAAAAAATACAATATTTTATTTTAATATTAATTTTAATGCATTCAAAGTCTAATATAATTTTTATAATCCCTCGTTGTTTGTCGAATTGGAATAAGAATTAAATTAAATCACAAAGCAACTTTTTCATTTTAAATACAAGAATGTGTGACGTCATACAATGAAGCCTCTATTTTTTTCATAATTGATCGACGATATTCCTCGCGGCAATTCTATTCTTGATAAAGCAAGAATAATAACATAACATATACGAGTACACATACATATACAATTATATTTCGAGATGCTAATCGAATGCGTAAAAAATCGACGTCGACTGATTTTTAATCGACTTGCCGGCGCAGCTAATAATCCAACGGCCCTGAATCCGATCATAGGCACGATAAATTATTGCACTTTCGAAATCGCGCTGGGGTCAGCGACGGAGGTCCTGAAGATCGCCCGCATCGCGATTAATAACGCCGGGAGTTAGGAGCGAGTACGCTAAAAACCTGACATTTGACCCGCGATGGACCCGCGCGCGATCGATTATAAAATCGAACGAAACGCTAAGTGGTGAGCTGCGTGAAATCCGTTTACGCAATGCGTAAATGCGGCAAACCTTGCTCTTCACCCGCGGATCAGCGATGTTATGACGCGATCTATTTTAACATCTGATGTCACAAATAGCGGAAGATAAATACCGATTCTCTTTGAACATTATTGTGATTTAATGCTCAATGTTGACATGTTTTTCTCAATTCTCATTAATTTCTAACGAATTCACATTAATACTATATATATATAATTCTGATAGCTCCAGTCATATTTCTTTGAACATTTGATTATTTTTTTATATATAACTGTAATTTTCAATTATATTGGAAACTCTTTATAATCAATGATATTATTTAATTTTTTGCACACATTTCTTTTTATATGAGATTTTAAAAGATTTTAAAGTCATAATCTGGTTCAAAAGAGATATTTATTCTTTTCTTTCTTATCTCTCTCGATTTTAACAACGCTGATATAATCCATGTGACTTTAATTAAATTTGACACATTAAAAATAAATATGAATTTCGGCTTATAAATGTTATGATAAAGTAAATATGTCAAATCAATGATTTTAGATTAAATTAAATTTAGATTTAAATTTTAAATTAATGATATAAAATGTGTTTAAGAATTTAAAAGATAAATAATAACTTGTATTTTTTTATACTACGAAAGAGAGAGAATATATATATTTTTCAAATTTTTTAAATAACATTTTTCATTCATAAATAATACAATTAAATATATTTACAACATTCTGTCGAAACTAAATTACGTTTTCACGCCGTATCAATACTTCACGGCAGGAAAGAGTCATAAAAAATTTCATGCCACGGTGCATGCATCGCATGTCCGTTAACTCCGAAGATCATAAATCATTGACAGCGGCCTGTCCCTCTCGCGTTGTCCCGCAAACTCATCATACATTCTCGATTATACAATTTTTTTGCCGTTATTTTCAATATCAGAATCGTTTATTACAGTTGGATATGAAGAAAAACAAAAATTCTACGCAAAAATTTTATAATAGAAAAAATAATTTATTTATTTTTTCTATCCATGAAAAATTCGACTTTTCAAAATTCATGTCGGTTTGAGTTCTATAAAAGAACTCAATTTTTGACAGGCATTATAAATTTATATACTGCGTGAAACGAGGATGATGTTTTTAGTTTTCGTGGAACAAGCGGATTCGATCAGTCCTTCAAATTGACAATACAATTATAAATTTATTGCTAATCCCATTGGCCGTTCGACTACTTAGTTAATTCAACTAATTAGCAATGCGAGATCATCGTGTGTAAAAAAGATTTTACATCACTTACACATCATTCATGTATGATATCTCAAGTTGAGCAAGACCTTTGAGTCGTTTGTGAAAAAAGATCTCGTAATACACAAATATATTATGTAACACTTATTGCACAACGTAATTAAACGCGACCTAATTTCTCAAGGTATAAAAAAATATGCTTGAAATATATAAATAAAATAAAATGATGCTGCCCATCTTGGCGGTATTCATTTAATGAATTTCTTTTAGCGAAAAAATTGAAACCGATTTAATTTTGACGTTTCGACGTTACAAATACATGCTCAAACATATGATATCCATGTTCATTTATGTGACCCGACTTGATTTTATTTTTCTTTCTTTTTTTTTAATTTTATTTTTTTCTTTTTTTTTTATCTCAACAAAATTACGTATTGAATTGTCAAAACATGACGTATAGCAAAATAATTATTGGACTACACGAGGAAGAAGGAAAGTGCTTGTTTGAATTTTTTTCCCAGATTATAAGATACAGAGATATTTAAAGAATTCTAAAATTTAATAGAATAAAAAAATTGCTGAAAAATGCAGGCAGAAATTTGTGATTTTTGTGTGAATTATTATTATAAATGCGTTTATAGAGATTATCAGGAAAATTAATCAATATTTATTCCCAATAAAGTTTCTCGCACGCGTTCGAAATATGTATTCCGAGCAGAAAGCTGCACTTTTCGAGGAGGATCGTGCGAGATAATACCGTTTGCGCGATATCGATAGCGAGATCATCGCTCGCGGCTCAACCACGAATTCTCGATACTCCTAGAGATCTTCGATCGATCCTTCAAGGATGCTGCGGAGAATCTCTGCTTCATCTCGCTTAACCGCAAGGGGATTCAAAATACATGGGCGTCCGCGGAGATTTTTTTCCTCATGCGATGACGTTGCAAATATTGTCATTGAAATGCAACGAGAAATGAAAGAGTGAGAAACCTATCATGAATTATCGCTATATAATAGTTGTGTGACTTTGAATATTTTTATTCTTATTCTAATAAAGATAATTCTATTTTTTTTTTCTTATAATCCTTTATTATACATTATGTATCTCAATTTTTGTTTGCTAAAAGGTTTATTATTTTCTTTATTCTTGCATTTTGACAAGGAAATTTGTAATGAATTTTCATCGAAAGTTTTAATTTAAATATGTCATAATTTTAATGATTACAGGACTTTTTCTGTTTTTTTTCAAAACAAATAAATTTAGCAGTAAAACAAATTTTCAATTATATTTATGCTGAGAAAAAAATTTTGTTAACTTGATTAAATGCATTCAATTAATTACCATTTTTTAATTCAAATATTTAAGTCAAATATGTCATGTTAGATTTAATATATCGTATTTAAATACTTAAATATTTCAATTAAAAAAATAGCTGAATGCATTTAGTCAGATTAACATTAGTTTTTTTTTTTCTTAGTGCATGATGTCACGCTTTCTTTCAAATATCGCCGATATAAAAATAGCGTTTCCGCAAGAATGATTCTTTTTATTTTCTTTCATCTGTATATTTTACTGATATCTCGGCGCTGCAATTCTGCGATCGTTTGACAGGCGATCGATTAAGCCCCTTATTGCGGGCGCCCATGCACTCATACGCGGCGACACGTGGATCCTTTATGGGGGTCAACATTTGCGCCAGCCATACTGGCACTTCGGCGAACGAGATGCGTGATTACGGTCATAAGCTGACCTAAGTCCGTAGGTACGTCTCGATGATCCTCCTGGAAGAGGGCCGATGGGCGAGGAAATCTAATACGAGGAAATAATCGCGCGCAAAATGATATATTCCGCTCTGTGATATTATATTCAACTCTCCGTGTCATATTAAACTCGATGTCGAAGAGCAAAAACTTAGGTAACGCTTCACTTAATTAAGGAGATATATTATTTGAAATCTCGTAAGAGTACATTTTCTAGATCTTTTTGCAGCGTGACTTGATAAAAATTTTTAATTTATTATTGAAAGAAATTTCTTTTAAGCTGAAATTTTTTTTATTTAAGTACTTAATAATATTGTATTAATATTGTAGAAAAATAAAAAGTTTTTTTAAGTCGTTGCGCTGCAAAAAAAAAAAAATCTAGAAAATGTATTCATTTTTTAAGAGTTCAAACGGATATGCCCTCTTAAATAAATGAGAATAAGCCTTGGAAGATATTAAGGATATCAATTTCATAAATACGACGTCCGTTCGTAAACCATTTTAACCCAGAAAAATGACCTAACTAATTTCTTCGATAAGATTTATCCACATTTGTTATTAATTACGTTTGTAGCGGCTATCATTTATTTCTCTTTCCGCTTTCTTCTCGCCGTCATCTTTTTTCGCCGCTAATTCTCTTTTAGCCTGGAAAATGTGCAAAAAGTGCAACTAAAAGGGGGGCCTTAATAACTTTCCGGTTCGTGAATTGATTTTCGAGAGCAGCGTCGTCTTAAGTCCTTAAATATTTCTGCGCTCGACAGTCTCCTGCAGCAACGAACGATCCGAGAGACACGTCGAGAGAAAGGGAGATGGACCGCGGCTAAAAAGACCCGGTAGAGATCGATGCGAGGAGAGAAAAAAAAAAAATGCGTCGGAGAGGACAGGAGCGATGGAGAGAGACGGGGAATGGAGGAAGAGAGAGAGAGGCAGGAAAAAAACGAGACGCGAACGAAGGTACGGCGAGAAAGGCGACGCGATGAGCGTATCTTCCTGCGGACGGCGATGTCATCCGGCCAAGTCTGGGGACGCTTAATATTACTGCATGTTATGCAGATTCTGTGGAGCCATTCCTCGCCACCACCACCCCCCCCCCTCCCTCTCCTCTCTTTTTGCAGGATCTCTCTCGCCGATTCTTACGTATCGCATAAACCCTCCCCTCCAGCTCGAACGAGACAATCGTCTCACTCTCTTTTCTTTAATATGAAATCTGACATTTAATATTAAAAAATCAGCGACGAATTTATATTTTATATTTTCACTTTATAATATTTTAATTATATTTAATTATATTTATTTTTAATTATATTTAATTATATTTATTTTTAATTATATTTTTAATTATATTTTTAATTATATTTTTAATTATATAT
>JBCAUJ010000005.1:2689213-2739519 GCA_038406275.1 Cataglyphis albicans | reverse complement strand
TATATATATAATATTTTAAATTTACAATATTAATTCGATTGTACTAGCCTCAAGAAATGATAATGAAAAAATTAACTTTTTTTATGATAAAAAATCTAAGTATTTTAAATTTATTATTTAATTTAATGATTTATTTCTTATTACTTTTCAACATTTTTAATATAATATTTTATATAAAATTTTCTATAATATTTTATTATATAATAAACGATAAACTTGAATTGATAATATTATAAAACAGGATTGATATGATTTCTTAATATAAATATGCGTAATATTTTGCGCACGTAAGGCTGCGTAATAAATAAATATAGATATTTAAGAAAAATAATTTCTCCGCGACGATGTAGGCGCGCTCTCTTTCCTCTCTCGCAACGATTCGGGTGTAAAATCCCACGCGAATCTAGATGGTAGGTCGAAATGAGCGCAATTGAAAATCTGCGAGGGGGCACATTGAATGTTCTCGCATACGATTAATGAGGCCCGGCGAGAAAGTTCGGTGTCGTCGATACCATGAAGATATCGCGAAATGAACCGGTCGAACCTGTGCGAGGCGAGGCCCAACCCGAGGACCGGGTTGCGCTTGTAAAAGCGACCAGGTGAGATGGCTATATCGCCGATTCGTGCCGCCAAAGTATTACTCAGTTAAAGGCGACCGTAATTTAACGCAGGAGGAATTCGTTGCGCCACGAGATTCCGTTTTATATTTCGTTTTAATTATACCGATCTTCGTGCTTTATCTCACGAAAGACTCTCCGTACGCGACAGTTTGACTCGCGTAATAAATCAGCAGCAGTATGCTCGATGATAAAAATAAAGAAAATTGATTTCAATCTTCGTGTGAATTTTTAGTCGCCGATTTATGTGATCTGTCAAATCGTACAATATTTTTTTTTTTTTTTTTTTTCTTTTATCGAATATTAATATCTTTTTGTATGCAGTAGAAGATCGATCATATCAAGGATTAAGATAAAATTGTGATTCTGGATCCAAACTTTGCACTCTCAATTTTGTTTTAATTTTTTTAATAATATCGCAAATAAAAAAAAAAGATAAGAAAACATATCACGAGTCGCTATTTGAAGGAACTTTCGTGGAAGTGGCATTAAGTGGCGCGTATTTTCTAATACCGTTTATTCACTTTGTTCGCGAATACACCTGTTGATCCTGGTGAATTCGAGTGTGCCGTTTAGCGAGCCGAGCCATTTCGCGGCGAAGCAAAGGCTCAAAGTGTGTGCATTATCGTTATCGTGGCGCTACGTACAATTGCAAGGGTGCCGCGTTGGCGAGCCACGACTAATCGAGAATGGCATCGAAACGCACGTATAGGATAATCCTAAATAAACGGCTTTATCGTCGCGAGTACTTCCTGATCACGGTACAGAGTCTATCTGCCGTTACAGCAAATCAATTCGTTGATGTTTAAAAAATGCATATTTCTTTTTTTTTTTTTAATAAATTTTAACATAGAATAATATTAAATAATGAAATATTAATAAATTTAACGGCATTATTTTGATTTATTTATTTATCAGGGTAGCTACTTCCTGGAAAAATCTAGATTTTTTTTGGAAATAATTTTTTGTCCCTAAAAAAATTAAAATTCTTTTCCTAAACAAAAGAGAATTTTCATGGAATTTTATTAGAATTCAGGAATTTTTTTTTTTTAATTTTCTTTTTGAAATTAAATATTTAAAATATTTTATAAATATATATCTGCCTCTTTCTCTCTCTGTTTACACATTCAACAAAATATGAATATGCATTACGTATTTTTTTTTTAATTTTTTAACAGCTATTATAAATCTAGCACTTGAGATTTAAATAGTTTAGTATTTTTTCTTCATATGAAAAATATTAGAAAACGCGTATAATAAAGAAACTTATTTTAAAAAATTACATGAAAAAATCTCTAAACTACTCTCTTTGCTTGGAATTTTGAATAAAAATATTCGAAAGATCAGGGAATCTTTTTTACAAGATAAGAGTAGACACACCCTGGCTGTGTATAAAGAAATGAAGCTTTTAAGAGAAATCATTTAATTCTCCATCTCTAAAGCAATTAAAACGGAAAGACAATTGATCGCTAGGGCAAGCAGGCATTTAATCCCGCGTACGCGGGATTAAATCTCGATGTAATAGGAGAACGCGTATCGTAATGGTGTAAATTTGGAATCGGGGTTCACGAACCTCCATCAGGCACACGAAGCCTAAATATTTGGAACGGCGGCTCGCGTAAACGTCCGCTGTTCGTCGAAAACGGTTTGGGCCGTACTTACGTTAGCTCTTTTCCCTTCGGGCACGTGTACATGACGGCGAGCGAGAGAGAGGAGGCTCTGTGTACATATACTTCGTGTACTTAAACTAATCGATCGTTAGCTAGCCTTTAGCTGGTTATGCTAGCTCGGTTTTCGCAAACCATATGCCGAGGGTTTCATAATTCCTTTGCCGGTACAGATTTATTTGTGCGGCGATAAATTTTAAACAGATCCGCGAGAAGAGCCCTTTATTTATCCCAACTTCTTGATATTGAGTTATTTGTGAATTTACAGAAGCATTCCATAAATGGCGATGCAAATTAAAATCGTGAACATAGAGATAAGATTTTTTCTTTTTATCAAAAAAAAAAAAAAAAAAAAAAAAAAAACTTTGATACAAAAGTTCTTCTTTTCTGATAAGCAAGAAGAATATATCGGGGAAAACCTTGACCATTCTGACACTAGTCTAATCTACGACGCTAATCTGTGTGACCTAACTTAAGTATTACTCCGCGCGATCTTTTCTTAAGAGATGAGTTTACATTTAGATATCACAGTTAAGTAATCCCTCCATTCGCTCTCGAATTTGTTATAAAATTTTTTTTTTAATAAATTAGAAGAATTATAAATAATTTAATTCTTACGACAAGACTTCTGAACTACAAAAAACAAAACGCTTATCTTTAATCGCTCGTAATTAAACAAATTTCTTTTTAATATTTTTTCATAAGTAAATTTATCAGAGAGCCGATAAACGAGGAGGAAAAAGCGATTGTACAGATACTTAGATGTTTATAGGATATTTGAAACGAGATGCGAGTTATTCCGCGAAATCGGGGCATCTTGCCGAGACGGCTGTCTTGCCGGCGACGCACAAACGAGACATAATTCCTGACAGATCGCCTTCTCGCGCGCATAATCGCGAAATTATGTCACGGCGTAGCCGCACGAGGATTCCTCCTCGGCGGGGCTGATGCTGGATGACGTCATGTATGGCCGATACGTGGAAACAGGGAGAGGCGCCCTGTCGTAACGCCTGCGTTACACATATTTGGTAGGATATTTCATATTATTTATGGCCATTATTTATGGAAAGCGTTTGACAATATAAAAAAAAATTATCTTCATTAATGTTAAAAAAATTATCTTTGTTAATCTTGAAAAAATTATCTTCAATTATCTTCATTTTCAGGCATTTAATGATTGAATTATTTAAACGGAAACACTTTTGTCGCGTGTCATATGTTTTCATATATTTTATTTTATATTACATATATACATATATTATGCGAGTAAGAAATGTGATTCCTCTCTGGCGAAGGAAGAGGGGAAGAAATAAAGCCGTGCGATGGGAAAACCGAGAGAACAAGAAGACGCGGAATCAACTTGCACGCTCGCATTTGCTGAGATTGCCAGTAGAAGACGCGTTAAGCGATCCCACGCACTTAAGTTAATTGCATGAGTTACGCTGACAACGCGATATTGATATTACGGGATAATGTGCGCGAGCACGTGGACTGCTTTGCTAAGCAACGTCAAATTTAGATAGCTTGACGTTTCTCCGCTTCATCCGTCAATGATAATCAATCGGTCTTCTAAAATTTGTGAAAAATTATTGATAAAATAAAATGATATGATAATAAATTCGTAATTTAAATTTTCTCTTACACTCGTTGTTGCAGGAAAAAGAAATAAATTTTTAACGCGAAGAGTTAAGAGTGAGCCTTTTGCGCATCTTCATTTCTCACCATCTGTTTTCTTTCTATTTAGTAGGAGACGATAAGAACGCATGTATCGTATGCATGCTAGAAATGGAAAATTACTTTAGCCGTTCTTATATTCCATCGCACTTTTTCAAATCTTCTCCGCCACGTTATTTAAGTAGAACGACATCGCGCTTCGCAGTAACGTAATAGCGACATTGAGATTATGCAGCGGCGGTTATATCATTGCATAAGTAACGATATAGCCTTGAGACATTGCCGAGCTTTTAGAACTTAAAAAAAAAATCTCTCAGATCACGTTTATCATATCGTATGAATTCTCGCGGTCATAATTTCGAACGGATCAATTATGTCAAAATAGCGTCCTAAAATCATATCATTTTAATGCACCATCACAAAACAATTCTCGTATATCGTTTCTAAAACTATCTTTACGATGTGTTACCTTCAAGCAAAAATTTATTTGTCGAATCTATTTTTTTTTTTTTTTTTTTATTTAATCAGTTCTTACGCGCCAGGTTCGATAATTCCTGAAATTTAGAAAAAAAAAAAAAAAAACATCGTATTCGAGGACAAAGACGTAAGATGTTATAAACTGCAGAACAGAAAGGAGGTATGTGCAGGAAGATCACGGATAAACGAGGGGAGGGGGGGGGGGGACGCGGGAAGAAGAACGAGAAACGTTGTACGGTGTTACGAAGGTTGCCTGAAAGCCTGGCCGGGTCCTAGTAGAGTGCGTCGTTGACACAAGCGCAGAACTTTCATCTACAAGGCAAATGTGTGGAAGCACGATTCCGTTTTCGTCCTCTTCCACGTTATTCAAATAGAGCGCGGCCTTCGCAACTCACTGGCGTAGTCGCGGGATTATCGCGATATTAAATCTCCGCTATCGAAAGATCTGTGACGAGATGTCGGATGAAATTTTAAATAAGAGAAGCGATCTCTCTGCGCACAGAGAGCAAATTTCCTTGTAATAATTAAATAATTTATCCCTGTCAAAAGTGAGTGAGCATCGATCGTTAATTGCATATTTATATTTTTAGAGCTGCGTAATTGTGCGTGCTAGAGAATAAGAGTAATATATTTATTAGACATTTTATAAACTTTATAAAGTATTTAAGATTTCAACAAGAGAATTCGACAAATTCCATAAAAACGCAATTAGTCATATTTATTTTTATTCATGGGGAGAATAAAAATTATAAAAAACGTAATGCTTGTTTGCTACTTTCATCACTGCTTTTCTAAATCGACGCTCTGCGCCGTTGGCCGCAATCAGTGCGCTCTTCCTCTTCGGCAGTCCCTGTCCTCGTTTTCGAATTTTTTTTTTTTTTTTGAACGGTACAACAAAGCCCTTTTTAATCAATTTTTATCGCGACCCTCGCAACAAGATCCGTTGCAGATATTTTATTTTCATCCCAGATAAATGCAATTTTTATCAAGTCGCATAATATATCTTTTCCGTTAGTGCGCAGCGATATGTATTTTTCAATTACATATCGTTGCTGCGACATTCATCCTTGATAAAGTAACATTTTCGAGGATGAAATTAGAAATATTAAACACGGCGAAGCTCTTTCAAGAGCTTCTATTTTTCGCGATGCTATTCACGTTCTCAGGATAAATAAAATTTCATAAATCTCGATTCGATTCATGGCTCAAGTACTGAACCGATGAAATCCTCTTTCAAATCGATTTAATATTTTGTAATTAATATTTAATATTTCGGAATTACAGATCCTGAAATAGAATTAATAGACAACGGATCGAATTTATTGCAAAAAATTGTCTAACGAGTATCTTTAATATTTATGTTTCAGATATGCAAAGACTCGCAGAGATGCAATTGTACAGGAATAAAAGGGCCGCCAGGATTTCCTGGAATACCTGGACCTCAAGGAACAGAAGGCTTTCCTGGTGAGATCGGACCTGATGGACCCCCCGGACCCAAAGGTGAGAAGGGAGCGGGAGGAGAACCTGGAGCCACCGGCGAGAAGGGGCATCGAGTGAGTAAATTAATTTTTTAGCATGATGTAATTTATGATACAAGTCCATTTAGTATAATTTCATCGCTGATAAGATAGATAAAGAGCTTCAAAATATGCGATTTCACGTTAAAATGTTACTTGTCTTGAAATTTTTTATTTTTATATTTTATATTACTTGTCAAAAGTATTTATTTATATAAAACGCGTGTTATTTTATATTTATTAAAAGATTTTAATAAATGATTATTCAAAATCTTCCCTAAAAAACGTAACGATCTTATATAACTTTCTTAGAAATTTATAATCTACTACGACCTTATTGAAATAACTCACCGAAAGAGATTTATCACAAATATTAATTTTTTTTTTCTTCAGCGACTATGAATGCGCGTGCGTATTTGTAAAAATTTTTTTTAAATTTTTTATATTTTGAATATATATTCGTGCCAACTAAATCAATTACAACGGTAATTAGTTTCTTTATAAACGATTTTAATTAAAGTTCGCGACATGGGGATTAGACACGATAACCGTTTTAATAAAGTAATAATTAATATCGTGGATATTTGTGAATATCTACAAAAAGAATCTCATTTTAACAATTTACACGTATATTACATAACGATAAGGAATATATGTGCTGAAAAGTTTAACTTTAGAAACTTTAAACTTTACTTTATCATGCTAACGAATTAATTAAAACTAACTATGAACAAAACATGATGCAAGAATGAACATTTTATATATTATTATAATTTTCTTTTGCTGGGAAATAATATTGAAAAATTGCTACAAGAATTACTCACGCGATTCTAAAAGAATCGCTATTATGTTAATCTCATCATTAAGAATATAACAAATTATTACTATAAATGTCTGAAATCACTGTTATTATTATTTTATAATCTTGGCTGCCGCTTTTAAACACAAATAAGATTTTTTCCTTTTTCGTAACGATTTTCAAACGATTCTTTGCAATCGTAAATTTTTTATCGGATAGAATAGCAATATGAGTTTATTCTCAAGAAGTTTGACATATGTCAAATTTTGTGTATAATTATTTGATTGAAATGACAGAAATGAAAAAAGATTTTTTTTTTAAATCTATAAGATACTAGATCTAATATTAGATTTAATATTAAATAATTTCATGAACTTTACTTCTATTTTTTAAAACTTGTCAATCAACTCGTATCCTACAATATCACATTCCGCCCAACAATCGATTATGATTCAGAAAAAAATCACAAATGTCAAACGACTTAAATAACTCATAAACCATCTCTAAAATTACATGCGCGATGAAGATGAGAAAAAAGAAGCATCTCTTTAATTGGGTCGCCGAGAACGAAAGGATTGAAAAAAAAAACGCTGATGAGAGCGGCAGACGACGTTTATTCGTCATTCGCATTCTCGATCCCCTATCCGAACGACGATTGTTCGCCGCAACATATGCTCGAATGGGACGCAAAAAAAAAAAAAAGAGGAAAAGAAGAAAAAAAAAAGATGAGAAAGAAAACCGTGGCGTCACCGGCCAGAAACAGAACGCTTCCAAATGCGGAGGAAGAGAGAAAGATCGCGAACGCGGGCCAAGGAATTAACGGACGGACGGGACACCCACGATGAACCGCCCTCACTAACGAGAATTGTCACACACGCAGCTTCTCGCTGCGTGTCCGCCGTTTCGCAATTTGTCGGCCAACATCGATGTGCGACACCGTGCGATATGATACGAGACGGAGATAACCGGTGATGGGATCGCTTCAGCTGGAAGATGTCATGCGCGCTCGACATGCCATCATCAGTTCCGGTTATCCTAATTAAATAAAAACACGCAGCGTGTTTCCCTAAATTTTGCTTGGGCAAATTTTCTAGGCACATTCCTCGCGTGTCCGCATCTTTAATTGCAATTTCTTGTCAAGTACCGGAGATACAAGATAAATGACAGCGTGCTTAGCTGGTGTGTCGTAATTTTATAAATTGAATCTGGATTTATAGAGGAATAATTTTAATTTAAAGCTCTTAATTAATAATAATTGTAATTTGTATTGCAATAGAAAAACTATTGAAATGAAATCTAAAAGTTGATCGCCAATTTTAAAATAAAATCTGGCACGATTTTAAATTAATGTACCATCTTTTTATTGGAAACTAGATTATACGCTTTAATAAAAATTTTATGTATTTTTAAATATAAATTATTAATTACGTTAAATATGTAATATATTCAATTTCTATTTAAACCATTTTTCACGTGTTCTATTTAAAAAAAAAAAAGAAAAACTTTTATTTTTTTATTTGCTCTCAATCAAGCGTTTCTAAGCTGTCAATACGAAACTCATCATTTCAGGAAAAAATTTACCGCGCGATTGACAACCAAGCAGCATTTAAAATTCATACGAAAGATAAAAATATTTGATAGAATAATAAATATATAATATATATATAATATTCTTTTTCACAATTGCATTTTTATCTTACGTATTGTAACTTTTGCATATAAAGTAAAGATTGCAAGAAAAAAGAAATGGATAAAAATGACTTAATAATAAAAAAAAAATGAAAATTACAATTTTGCAAAATTTGTATTCGACGCATTAAGATAATAAAATTAAATCGCGATGGAAATGCATTATTGCATATTATCGCGTCGTCGTATATAGAATAATTTTTAGCGTCGCGATTGCCGAAATGTCACGAATGAAATGAAAACGTTACAACCCGCGTGTGGTATAACAAGAGTGTTGGTACTCGCACTGACGTGATCGCACCGACACATCTCGCGCTTATTAATCGCGCGAGGGCGCAAATTATTCATTCGCGTGCGGACTGCGAAATAGGACGGTGTCAATCTTTGTGACTGAAACTTTGAATTAAATCCTCTACATGACGATTCAAATTGAATGGCTTAAACGTACTCTTCATTATAATTCTATTCGCTCGTCTTCGTCGATTTATTGCGATAAGTGTGTGTTACACAATATTGCAAAAAATTTATTAGCTGTTTGAGAGTGGAATTGTTTAACTAAAAAAAAATTGATTTTTTTTTTATTATTATGAATTTTATTATTAAAAAAGTTAATTAAATTTAATTTAATAAAAAATTTAACTTAATTTTTTTTTATTATTTTTAATAAAAAATTTAACTGAATTTTTTTATTATTATTTTTATCCACTCTTAAAAAAGACATGTTAAATCGATAGTCGCAAGTATTGTTGCTTCTTTTCCTCGATGTTGATTAATTATCTCAATACTATGCTATACATTACTTCATATCAATAGAAGCCTGTCATGGCTGCGTATTTGACAATTCAAATATTAAATATATGCGTATAATTTTGATTCAATTGATTTTGAAAAAAACAGGTAATACGTATTAGTTATATGTATTATTATATTACATATAACTAATATTATAATAATTATATGTACTTTATGTAGGTGCGTGCTCGCGTGTAATACTTAAATTTTATAAATTAAAAAAAAAGCTACTAATATCTCTAATAATTTCATATACATAGCTATAAAAGTGAAAACTTTTTCCTCTAATTCTTTCTTATTTAAATCATATACAAAATCAAATTACGCAATTAATTGTTTAATTTAAATTACGTATGCAATAATAAATAATTAATATACAAATAAATTACTTACCACAGGGCTCCACCAATGCTCGATGCCTTTCCTAGGTCCTCCTAGGTTCATTCACACGCGCGATACTTTTAAACGTCACTCCCGCACTTTTATTAAAATGATATAATTACGTATTATTCAAAATTTAAAGTGTGTGAAAGATAATTAATTATTTATCAGATGAAATTAATTCCCGATCGCGTTGAGTAGAGAAATTTGACTGAGTGTCTCGCGATCTACTTCCTTACTGTTCGAGTGTCGCCGTAAGAATAATAAAGTCGTAAGCCATAATAATGTCAACAATAGCGCGCTAATGTTTACATCGGCAAGGCCGTATACCATGTTATGTTTTGATAATTTGTTGCCGAAATATTTTCCGTCCTATGACGTATATACAAACGGAATATTAAATATTGTACATGTATTTGAAATTATAAATCTATTATTAAATTAACAATTAATGTACGGAGTTTATCGTTAATTACTCGGACCTGCGATTCGACTATTTTATCGCGCGAATCATATTTAAACTATGGAAAAGTCGAACGATAAAGCATTGGATGAAATATTTAATTTCAAATATTTTTTAAGAAATAACTGTTATTTAGAGAGAAAGAGACAGAGAGGCGGAGAGAGGGGGGGAGGAGGAGATAGATAGATAGCGTGTCATAACTGAGCGACACATTTGATAGTTTAAATATTAAGTAGGTGTGTAAATTTTATTTAATTTATTTTGATAAAGTAGAAAAGTATTAGTATGTAAAAGAATTAATATGTAAGTAATTATATACACATACGCATAAAATAAATGGCGCGCGTTTATTTTATTATTAAAAATTTAAGTGATTAAAGCTAAAAATATTTTATTAATTTCAGAGATAAACGAGTAACGAAATCTTATCTTTTTCAAATAAAGCAATTCAAATCGCAAGCATAGAGAGAAATTGACAACTTAATTTCAACTTGGGTTTAATATCGAAAAATTAGGAGAAATTACTGATGTCTCATTTTAATAATACATTATTGAAAATATAAATTGCCCCTTATTTTGCAATATTAATTATTCTTTAATTGCTCCAAAGTTTGTGCAAGAAAGATAATTTTTGCCTTCATGTATTTTGTTATTGTGCTTTCGTTCTTCTTAATCATTTAACCGAGGAGGAAGTTGCAAGAAAAACAGTAAATGGAAGACGCTTGTCTTCCATTTTCTTGACACATCAGACACTCCACTTTTCATCCGTTCAGGAAACTTTCGATCGTAACGAACAGAATGAAGCCGCCATTGCCATAAACACATTACGAAAATTCTGATTATTACTACGGACCATCGTGTTGCCGCATGTGCCACAATTTGCCAATTACACGCAGCGCGTCGCACGTTCTCATTTGCGGCGTGCATCGCTTGCTAATTATGTTACATCGATCGTTCGACCACGGTGCTATTAACTTGCATCTTCGATTAATGAAGAGCAATTGGACTCTCCGTATAATAGGATCTGAAGGAAATTTCAATTCGAAGATAAATCCCGGAAAAATTCAAAATTGAATGTCAAAAAGATAAAATATGATGAGTAATTAATAAAAAGAAGCGCGAGGGGCCACTGACATTTTACCTCAATAAAAAATCAGTAAGAAAATTTATTTAAAAAAAAAATTTATTTAAAAAAAGAAATGATTCTAATGATTGGGACAGATTGCCTGACATTATTTTTAAATACCCTGAAAATACGTACAAAAATGTGTCCGAATTTTTAGAAGATTTTTTTACAGCATCTGACTTGGAATTTAAATTGCATCTTACAAATTGTAAGCTTATTTTTTCGCCAAAAAGTTTTAAACTGACAAAAGAGACCGGGCATTTAAAAGATGCGAGGCGAATTATGCATTCTGTTGCCGTAATGAACGACGCTTCGATTCGTGAACGCGTTTCACCCTTTCCTCCTCTTCTTCTTGCTATCTCGACGAGTCCTTTGCCGCTTCCTCGTTTCTCTTTCTTTCTTTTTTTTTTTTTTTTTTTACCTCGGCTTGTATACGTACGCGCGGATTACATCAGGCGCGCCTCTCGCCTCTGAAAGGGAAGATGACGTCACAACCCTTTCTGGCCGGCCGGAGAGAAGAGAAGTGTACCGTACGATCTCTTGAATTGCAGCTGCGACTCGCCACTGTCGGCTTGATTTACGAGGTTTTTACGGATTTTTGTTCTTTAAAAAAAAAAAAATTCGTTTCTTTTTCTATCTCCCTCTCTTTCTCCCCCGAGCATCTTTGAATTTATCGGACCCCCAGAGATTTTTAATGCCGTCGCCTATACCGCTCCTCGTCTTAAGCCACTTTGTCGCGGAACGAGGACATTGATGGACTCTGGGATTAGAGGAATCCCCTGTAGGTTTAAGGAGATTGCACTTCGAGATCGTACGTGCGATCGGAGAGAGTTTCGGGAGAGAGTTTCTCCGGGACGAGGTCGAATGGCGATTGCATCTTAAGCCTAAACTCTCGGTGAACACGGCAAGTTAAAATTGTATCGCAGTGTAAAAAGGACAACTGCGGGATCTGGAAAAAAAATGTTTTTATATAAAATTTACCCTTGTAGAATTTTCTTTGGAGTTCCAAGCGTCGGTCTTTCCTCGACAAAAAATTTTATTGGAATCCTTCTTGACATTTATATTGAATATTTATTGTCTCATTAAATCTGAATATATAAAAACTGATTTGAAATTAAATTATGATTTTGTTTGATGTAAATAATTCGTTATTAAAGTATTGCAATAATATCGAAATAATTCTTGTCATATTTTATTGGGAAAAGATTTACATTTTTAATACTTATAATGTGTATATATATATAGATAAGTAAAAATAAATTAAAATAGGATTCATTAATCCCTGTCATGTACTTCAGAGATTGACGTAGCATGACTTGGGTGATATTTTTTTGCAAATTAAAATGTTTCGTCGGTCTCATTGATGTTACGTAACTGGACGACGCAGTATGAAATATTCGTTAAGCGCGTTTGTAAGTTTACTCAATACACGAGGAAACGGCTAATTTTACGAGTATAACTCGTATTTGCCCATTGGTCAGTTTACACGATGTCAGCCTGCAGCAGACGTGAATTGACGTCATGACTCTTTTCAATCCAGAAGTAAATAATTCAAGAAATATCGAGCGAGGTTTCTCTCATAAATTCAGTCTGCTTTTCGTTATTTTATTATTTTCCGTTACATTTTTCAAAATTTCTACGATAATTTCTGAAATCACATCAGTCGTGCATCTCTTTCTTATTTCTTATAATTATTTCTTGTCTTATAAACAATTTTGACAAAATATGGAGAATTAAATTTACGATTTTTAACTCGCGAGTTTAGCTTCAGTTTCATCCAATTCCGAGTCAATCGTCAATTCGTCACATGAAAACGTGCATTTATCATTTATCATTATTTGCCGTGGACATTTAACATCGGCTCTGGCCGGCGGCTTTATACGGTGTCACTCGTAAAACGGCGGGGCCGTTGACTGACGTCATGGTCCTTTCTGGGCACGGCCAGGAGGAGGGGAGGGGGAGGGGGGAGGAGGAAGGGGGGAAAGATGCGTCGTCGACTTTTCAGCGCGCGCGATTTCGCACCGCGACAGGCCTCGCTCTGAAATTACCGTACGCGCGCATATAGCGGGAATGGCACAATTCCGCCACTCTTCGGGTTAACGATTCGGCCCGGCTTCCACCGGGGCGTGGGCGTCAATGATAAATTGCCGCTGGCATCTCGCGCGTTCCTCCTCGCATTGGCATTGATCTCTATCTACGTGACGATTACCCAGATATTACGCGCGTACGTAATACCCACGTGCGTTAGAAGTCGCGAGACGCGCGCCTCGTTGTCTAGGATTGACACAAATTGACGCAAAAAGCCCGGCTCCTCCATTGCCGGAGAACGGAATCAGACTAAGTCGGATTCAACTAATCTTTGATCGACGAGTAAGGTCTTTCTTTTCTTTTTTTTTTTTTTTTGGGGGGGGGGAATTTAGCGGGCTACGTGATGGATTGTCAATTTGTGTTATCTTCCCTCTGACGTTTCAACGGAGAACGATTAAAGTTGAAAACTTTTTGTTTCTTCTTTTATTGTTAATAGAATCGATAAACGTTAAATTTTTTTTCTTGATTTCATATTATACTTTTTTTTTTCTACAAAAGCACAAATCAAAGGGATATATATTTAACCTATATTTAATAATTTTTACATTTCTCTGGAATTAATTAGTTTGCAAAACAAGAAGTTTCAATTAATTTTATCACTAGAAAAATTTCATAGCAAATTTAATAACAAAATAATTATTTCATCAACAATATTTTTTAATTTATTATGCTCTTTGTCTTTTTGTCGAAATTTTCTTACAGAGAAACTTACATATCGCTATAATGTTTACAAAACAAAAAAGTTTTAATTAATTTTATTACTAGAAAAATTTAATAGCAAAATTAATAACAGAATAATTAATTTCATTGACAATATTTTTTTAAGATATTTTGTCTTTCGTTTTATCGTCGAAATTTGCTAAAAAAAAAAAAAGAGATTACATTTTGGAGCCGATACATTCTACCTCATAAAATCGATCGCAAGTGTGTGTGTGTGTGTATGTGTGTGAATTCTATTTTCTAGAAAGCCGCTTTTCTCACTCGCTGGCCCGACGAAAATTAAAGGGGACATTGATCCGACGTCGCGAGAGAGGTTGAACAGACAGATTGTTAAAAGCGCAATGATCGCGTGACCGGCCTCCATCAAACGCGCACGCGAGCTTTTTAGAGTCGCCGCGCGGCAATTTTAGAGCACGCGCGTGCTCTCATGCTTATACACTTTCATTTTCACATTCTCTCCAATATCTAAAACCGTCCTCCCCGAGAATTTTCCCTCCCCCTCCCCATCACCCCTCCCCCTATCCTTCCTCCCCCCCCCCCCCCCGAAAAAGCCCGTTAAAACAAGCAGCGATGCGGCACCGTTCTAATTAAAACGAGCTGGACGATGGTGGAGGAGGACGAGGAGGGGCGGGGGGGGGGGGGGGAAGAGGGAGGAAAAGTTGAAAGAGACGAGAGGGGGAAGCGAGGATAGATGAGAGAGCGGAGGAGATTTTTAGCGGAAGAGGGGGAGGGGGGAGGGGGGGGAGGGACGAGGATATCATTGCCGCCCACACGCGCGCGATGAAAGAGAAGAGAAGCGTGAATCGCGTGCGATGCTCGCGCGTGCAGCGTGTGCCCGTTTTTGTTTGCGCCACACGGCGTTCGGAAAAGTAGGGTATCTAAGCGCTCCGATAATGAAATCACCGCCACGAGCTGTGCGCTCGTTCTTCGACACGATGCCGGAGCCAATGCGCGTTAGATCGACGCCCGGTCGGTCCCTCGACGATATATGACGGAGCCGGCGGTTCGATGCTGCACAGCAGCTTCATTATCGGCGAACTCGATTCTAGATCTGGTGTGGAAAGTGTAATGCGCGTCTTGGATTTGTCGAGAAAGATTTCAGTCGGTTTTTTCGGAAAGTTTCATTGATATATTTCGAATAATATGGGAGAGAGAGCGAGCGAGAGAGAGAGAGAGAGAGAGAGAGAGAGAGAGAGAGATGTCTTGCGTTTTTTATAGAATTTTTAAGATACCTATTATAATTTTATTTTAGAAAGTACTTAATGAAAAGTTCTCTCAATTAACGGTATCTTAAGCGAAGGATTTTTCATAAACTATCATAAAATAACTTGAAACTACGTAGTATAAAGTTTTCAAGACATTTAAACATTAAGCTTTTATAATCCCTTTAACATTCATTAACGTAATCAACGTTCACCTAAACGGGCGCGCGCGCGCCCGAAGTGCTTCTTATATAAACTTTATATTAAAAGTATTATTTAATTACAATAGCTTTTACTTCCAAATTTAAAAAAAAAAAAAAATTGTCACGAGAGAAAAAGTCGCATTCTTATCTGGGTCTTTAAATTGTAAATAAAATTAAAAATTTGACAAAGTTCATGGGGGTTTCTTACTCTTAATAATTAGGTTTTATATTTTTCTCGATTTTTTCGCAATGAAAATTTAGAATCCGAGATCAGCGTTCGCGAGGACGATGTATCGACAATCAGCATCTGCTTTTCGATTCATTGTAGATTCGTCGCCGGTGCATTTCACGCACCGATAAGGGAGGCCGCGCACCGATAACGGCCACAAAACGGATACACGCGTCGCAGTCCTACGCGTTCCTTGCCGTTCCTTGATATCGCAAAATGCGGGGGTGAAACGCGTTTCCGGTCTGTCATCGAGAGCGGAGTTTGGACAGAACTACCATCTTACACTTGACGAAATGAACGGCGTGCAAATAATTTTTCGTCATCGAAAAATTATTAAACAAAGAGATCTTTTCTCCTTGTGGGTCTTGTTTTATTTATAAAATAATTTTTTTTTTTAATTTCTCGAAGCAAGACAGCTCGCATACCGACAAAATATTTCTTTAATTATGTCTTTGCATAAAATACTTTAGTTCATTGTCTAAATAAATTGCTATTAATTATAACCGATTTGTAATCAATTGTAATCAATCAATAATTCTATGAAATCTATTCTAATTAAAATGAAAATAAAATTGTATATTTCACTTATATTTTGGATAAATATTTTTTGATATCTTAAATATTTTTACATATCTTTCTCTCTTTCCTTCTCTTCATTTCAATCGCGAAATTATTGGAATCTCGAAGAGATATTGATTTCGTGTAAGATATATTTATAAAATAATTCTCTTAAAACATTATCTAGAGCAGCTCGTGATAAATTATTCCCTTAATTATCTTTGTTTGCGTGAAATATTTTTCAGCTTATCGTTTATAAATAAATTGTTGTGATTAATCAATAATTCTATAAAATCGATTCTAATAAAAATATCATGGAATAAAAATCACTATATTTTTGACGAATAAAATTATCATACGTATTTATATTATTTATGTATCTCTCTTCGACCCAGGCTTTAAGTTAATCATCGCGGCCTACTTTCCGAGACTTTCACGTTCGTTAAAAAAATCAGGTCGCCTCGACGAAACTGTCGGAGATCAAGCGGGACAAAAGCTGGAAGTTGAGAACTGGAAAAGAGAGGATGAGAGACACCAGACGCGCGCGCGCGCGCGCGCTCTGATAACGCACTTCCCATTGACAAGTCGCTTTGTGAACTCGGCTCACTCTCGAAACCGGATGTCCATGTGATCTCATATGCAGATATCCGCTCTGTCTACCCTTCCTCCTCGAAATTTCTGCGCTATATTCTAGCTAGCACGTGCAACGTGTCTCTCGTCACGATATCTCGTTTCTTTTCCTCCTCCCACCCCCCCCCCTCTTCCCTCCCTCGCCATCTTTTGTACACAAATTCCATCTTCCAACTTTATCTTTCCTTCAACAGCTTTAAAAAATCCAAAATCATCTCCGTTAGAATTTAATATCTTAATCCATCTGGGATATAAACGATAAAGGGATATATCTTACAAAAGGATTTCTTATATACTCTCGGGGCTGCGCTTTTGGAATTTTGATTATTACGTCAGCGTGAGTGGCAATTTCACGAAAGCAGCTTCAATGATAATTTCCTTCTGGAAAAGAAGACATCGGCATCCGGCACATCCGGCTGCATCCCATTTACGAATACAACGTACGATTTGATCGTGTCATCCAGCGGAGTTCGTCTTTCGTCTTCACACACATTCATACCGCATGCATGAATACATGCACACGCGATTATTCAATCAATACCGGGCCTTTAAAAGGCATCTCGAGTCAATTTTGTATCGGGCATGCCCATAAATGGGAAGCGACAGTACCTCCCGTCCATCGCCATAAAAATCCTTGTTTCAAGGACTGTTATTATATTTTAACTTATGAATATATTAAATGTATATCGAAAAATGTATATCTTGCAAATTTTTATGACATTTTTCCCATCCAATTATATTTATCCGAATTAAACAATATTTAAGCTATAATAATGCAAAAATAATTCTAAAAATAGGATAACAAATTATATATATATATATATATATATATATATATATATAAATTTATATTAATATAAATATAATATAATATAATAAATTTGATATAATTTAATATAAATATAAATTTAATATAAATATAATATAATATAATAAATATAATATAATAAATTTATATTAATAAAAATATATTAATAAAAATATTATATATAATAAATTATATATATATATAATTTATCCTATTTTTAGAATTATTTTTCCATTATTAGCTAAAATATTTTATACTACTTTATAATATTACATTTTTTTATTATATATTTTTAATTATTTTTGCGATGTACAGTAAAGTATTGCTTTTATACCGTGGCTTTTGACACCGCACGAGAAAAAACTGGGCGAGTATAATTGGCAATCCCCCTATTCTCGGCTGTTATAGAGTTTATGATCGGATACGTTTCTTACATCTTGCGCAAGAGGTTAACCGATAACGACACTCGTTTTGAACGCAAGTTTACGCGTGTATATTACGCATTTATGCGTAGACATATGCGTGATCAGCATTGGCGTCGATCGGACTAAAAAAATTGCGTACTGCGTTCTAACATAATAACAATCCTTATATATTTCAATCACTCCACAGAAATATTCGATGATGTAATGGATCTTGAGTTCTTTTCCATTAAACGTCAAAGTATTTTATACAAACTATTTATTGATTTTTTAATTTATTTTAATACAGTATACATTTTTTTTTAATAATTCAACATGTGTTATTTGATACGTGTGATTGATATTTTTGAAATTCAATTCAAATCTTTAATTATGATTTCATAATTAAATTAAAATAATTAAAATTAAAATAGCAAGTGAGAGATTTTATAATTTATATATTTGAAATATTTGCTAAAAAAAAGTCAATCGAATACAACCGATGTTTACAACTAAATATTATAATATAAATTACATATGTAACGAAAATTTATGCCTCTCATTTTATACATTATTCTTTTTACTATTTTACTAATTTTTAATCAGTTTATAATTTGCAATCATTTCATTGAAACAGAATAATATTGTCTATAATTATAATGAACATTCTATTTTGTTGGCGCTTGGATAATTGACAGATGGATATTATATGCGCTTAATAGCGATAAGCAATGTCGCCTGATGATAAGCTTCTAAAGAGCAAAAACAGAAAAAGTTGTCGACGCCGGCAAAGAAATATCAAGAAAATTGTATCGTTAAAACGTGACGCAAAATATATTACAACGCATGATTACATTTTTGCAAGTGTAAACAATATTTGTAAACGTATTTATAAGTTATCATATACGTTATATAATAAACGAAAATAATATGTTTATCGCTTTCTCAAAGTTTATTTATCGATAACCATTGCTGCACTGTTTTTTACACAATTAAAAGCAATAACATCTCTTAGGATAAAATGCAGTTATTTTTACTATTGTACTTTTTTTTATGACTAATAAGTAAAGAGAAAATTTTCTAAAAATCATACTTTATGATAAAATAATTAAACACGAAAAATTGCCAAATGTCAAAATGTAATTTTTATTAATTTACACAGTATAAAATTTTTCCAATTACATTTTGTTTGTATAATATTTTTTTCTTCATCGTCATTGAAAGTATTCAATATTTACGAAATCTTTACAACGAGATCTTTGTCAAACAGTTCAGGTCAAATCTTAAATTCACTATCGCATGTCTGTTAAAAAAAGAACAAGTAATATTGTTATTATTGTTATTGTAGCACAAAATTGCGCGAAATGTCAAGCGCAAATATATGTTTGAAGTGAAACAGCGCGAGAAAAATTGACAAGCAGATGTAAAACCTATTTAGCATCCGTACAAACGTAAAAGTCTTTTTATGTGAATACAAGTTTCGCTTTCTTAGTCAACTTTTTCACTTTCCAGCTTTTTATGCGAATTGCAATGCAATGTTTATTTTATCTATTTTATATATCTATTTTTATCTATTTTTATATATTTATTTTTATCTATTTTTATCTATTTTTTTATTTGTCTATTTTTATATATGTATTATGTACATATTTCTCTCTCTCTCTCTCTCTCTCTCTCTCTCTCTCTCTCTCTCTCTCTTTCTTTTGATTATTCTTTCAAAATAATTTATATTGCTCAATATTTTTAATTATTATAATATATTATCATATAAAATCAATATATACGTTCAATTAATTTTCTCTGTATCAAGAAATGCTCGTGTGAATTTTCGTTGATGTCAAAATTTTACGCCCAACTTCCCGTTGGAAGCAATTTTACATTTAGAGAATTTCCCTTACAAAATAATTCTCTCGGTTTACATTGCGGGACGAGAGCTGCATCGTGAGATATGCAAACAACGAGGAGAGAAAATACCTCGCCGCATCATTAATTAGGCGAGAACGTGTGTCGATGTAATTGCGTCGCCGCCCTTTAACCAGCGCGAATTAAGCGTGATGATGCGCACTTATGTGCGTTTTATGCGCGGGCTCTTCTACACGCGTGTGTTTACACGCACTTAGTACTTTTTATGATCCCTTCCCCCCCCCCCGCCTCCCCCCGACACTTGCGAAGAGGCGCGAATGCAATCATGCTCCTTGAATTGCAACAGCACTGACTCGAATAACCTTCTCGAATAACCGAATCAAGGATATATGCGATGCAATCGTCACTTGCAATTGCAATGATGCACTCGTCGCGAGATGTGCTTGAATGAGGCGGTTTTAATTGAACGCGTAGATAATGAGAAGATCGATTTCACAGAAGAACTTAGCGAGAAGTCGGCTTTACAGAAGCTCGACGGTTTCGATTAAACTCTACGTATAAATATTCATGATAAAATTGATGCAGCAAATTGCATTACGTTATAAAATAAATTATAATTAATGAAACTCTTGTTCAAAATTTCGCTGGATTTTCTGCATTAAATATTTAAAGCAATAAACAAGATAAATCGCATTATTTGTGTATGTGTGCTCGATGGATGTCGAAGTAATTCTCAATTTTTTTATTTTAATACGATGAATAATTTCTAATTAACATTAATGATATGCATTAATATACATTATACATTAATGGTATACATTAATGATTAGCGATATACATTGGAATTTTGTGTTGGAAAAATTTTATAAAAGAATTATACATTTAATTTCTCTGTTTCTTCTGTTTAGGGCGACGAGGGTTTACAAGGATCTGTGGGAGCTCCTGGATTTTCCGTACGTATATAAATTGTTTTATCGCCTTTCTCTCGAAACTAGATTAAAGTCCGTAAAGCTAAAAAGGAAGAAAGAATTCTCTCTCTCCTTTTGTTAATAATCGAGTACTACACAATTTTACACTTTACTAGCTCTATTTATAATATACTCTATTTATTTATAAAATTACATTTATATTATTAATGCATATTACATAGAGGCAACATAAGACAGAAATTTTTCAATCATCAATTATATTATATTAATAAAAAAACACGGGCTATTTTTTTTTTATATAATTTAGTAATTAGAGTAATATAATTTTATTGATCTGTAATACAAAAATTATTTAGATTTTTCGATTTTGATTTTTTTTTTTTATATATATAAAGAAAAAATATATAATATTATAATAAACGCTCTTTAGGGTAATCCTGGTATACCTGGTGTACTTGGTCCGGACGGACTGGACGGGTGCAACGGGACGGATGGCCGTGCCGGTGCCCCGGGTATGCCGGGGGTTTTCGGGCCACGTGGTGGTGTAGGACTCGCGGGAGATTATGGTCCTCCAGGAGAGCCTGGTGATGGGGGTATCAATTCGGTCGGCGCCAAAGGTATCCGCGGGGAACCCGGTATCAACGGACTGGAGGTAAGAGTTTTTAATGTCATATGGATTGTGTTGATTAATTAATAAAATTATATTCTGACAATATTACATTATATATATATCCGGAAAAAAAAATAATATTAAATTTGATAATACATTTATTTTTTGTGATATCATCAATTTATCGCGCGCATGCATCATTAAACTAAAATAAGTGAATGAAAAATTTAAGTATCGATTTAATTATATTGCCACATGTATAATTGCGCAATTATGCACTGTATAATTGATGCAATTATCCTTGGTTACTACTATTAAGTTTCGAAGCATTTATAGTGCGGTTTGAATTAAATTAACGAGAGAGTTTGTCCACTTGCTTTCAATTTTCACAGTTAAAATACGTTATAATTAAAAGCATTTGTAACAAATTAAATTTTTTAATCGAAATAATTTATTTTATCATGAATATTAGAGCTACAATATACATATATATTATTTCTCTATGGAATCATCTTAGATAAATAAATCCAATCGATTCTAACAGACACGTGATCACATTCTCAGGGTTATCGAGGACAAAAGGGCTTCACCGGTGAAATGGGTTATCCAGGAGACACAGGCGACTTCGTAAGTAATAACAGGATGAAGCTATATACCTGGACAGTTGTTTAAGGCACCGTAATACGCCGGTCGATCGGTGCCGACTCGAGGGAGCCCCGGTGAAGTTTGCGCGAGCGTTAGGCTGGTCCCCGAAGGAGAGAGGATGAGGAAGGAGACGGGAAGGAGAGAAGAACCCGCTCCGGGAACGTTTCTCGTTCCTCTTTTTGCGAGATGCCACCTGCTAGCATGAAATATCGTACGCCGGCCGAAGCATTCCCCGGCAATATTTAACTGGTATTGGGTAAAGAGGCGGAAAGAATCCCAAGCGCCGTGCGATATCGCGTGATAAGCACCGCTCCGAAGAATCCTTTTACATACGCTTACTTACATTGCGTTAAAAGCTTACCTTTAAAGTCGCGAGCGCGGGTGAAAATGTACGATCGAAATGGATGTTCACGTTACGATAATAACACTTGTCCCAAAGATGGCACTTTTTTTTTTTTAATATCAGTTGGGGAAAATGACAGTAAAGACTTGTAAATTTAAAATCGCTTATCGGACCATTTTTTATAATTGAATAGGAAATATAGATCATTTATTTAAAAAAAATATACGTGTGACAAGTGTACAATTTAGGGAAATAAATCGCGTTATCTTTTTCAAAGTAATATGTAATGTATGATGTGTATATATCAGCAAGGTATTTCGACTCGTGGCAAAAGTAGACGAAACTTTATGAGATTCTTAAGGCGCATAGTAGACACGATGGTCTCTTGGAAAGTCATTCGCGATATTCCAGCTGAATTTACATGCATTTTCTACGATAAAAAATAAATAAATAAGAAATAATAATTAAATTTTTTATTTATTGATTGTTAATTCGTTTCTTCAAAGAAAATTATTTAATCCATCTACTTTTTACATATATAAAAGAAATATCTTTTTATCAAAATTTTAATTTTTTTTTTTAATTATTTTTATTTATTATATATAATAATGGGAATACTGTGGAAATGTCAAATGATGTCTTCTCATCTCACTTTTGCAACGCAGAAGTGACTTTGATTGTAGCAGTTTTGGAGAGCGATATTAAAAATGAGAGACTAAAAAGAGTAAAAGAAAGAAAGTATTAAAATATGCGAGGGCTTTGCACTTTAATCGTTAAATACGAAACGATCCGTTGAAATCCGAAGCGTCGCGCTCGCTGCCGGCTGCTATCTGCTGACACGACTGTCGCTGATAGCTCGGGAGCTGTCTCCTCGCATGCGAGATGACGAAGAGGAGAGATCCTATCTGCCGACTATCCGCAACGCGACTTCCGAGAAACCCGACAAACATCTCTCTGGTTTTCCTTCCTCTTGACCCCTGGCAAAAAAAAATCGGCAAAAGCTCGCACCGTCAAGGAAAACAATCGATTACCGAAAACCGGTTCCCTCATTAACGTTAATCGCGCGAGTAATTTTTAAATGGCGGTGGCATGAACTTTTCGAGTCGGCATCTTTCTTCCGAATAAACGAAGAATGAATTACGACAAATTACGCTAACGAATCTATCATGATAAAGGAATTAATAATTTAACATCAATTTTGACATGTCGATTTGATTCCTTATTTTTTATTCAATAAAGATTTATATTTGAACGATTTATAATAATATAGATTATTACAACTATGCATATTGTAATTATGAAAGAAAGAAAAATGTTCCAATCATAAAATGTCATTTCATAATTTTTTTGATATTAATATTACATATTATAATGTGAAACAAAATAAAGAAAAATCGAATTAATCGTTTAGCATCAATTTTGACATGTCGATTTTATTCCTTATTTTTCTATTCAATAAAAATAAATTCGAAAGATTGATAATAATATGGATTATTACTTACAACTATGCATATTGTCATTATGAAAATAAAGAAAAAATATTCCGATCATAAAATGTCATTTCAATTTTTTTTTTATATTAATATTATATATTATAACGGGAAACAAAATATTTCAATCTTTATTATAATTATAACGATAATAATTGAAAAATATTCTCACATAATTCCAAGTTTCCACATGGATATATTTGCATATTTTAATGAGAGCGATATGCGTCAAATGCTTTTTACCGATCAAAATAGTCTCGCAAGGTACATGTGTGCACACACATTCGCTCCGGAATTAAAAATAAACAGGGATGGACCAGGACGTGCATTTAAATTAGCATTATAATGGATTCATAATACATGCACTTACGCTCTGCCACGCTAGATATAACTTAAATGTAATGCGTATGCAACATATAGACAGACCTGTCAAGCTATACCGGGTGTTTTGAATGTATCGTGTATTATATCAGTCAACTCTCGATGATAAGCTTGATTAAGGAATCTGAAAATGATAGCAAAAACAAAAAGTGATAACTTCAAAATACTTTGACGTATCAAATACTAATTTAAGAAGGACAATACTTGATATACTTCGACATATTTTTATTTTAAACAATAACAATGTTAAAATATAATTCTCTTAAAATAATACTATAATAATAATATTTTTATTAATATAAAAATATTCTCTCTCTCTCATAAAATAAACGAATTGTATTATAACAAAGCAAATATCTATCTTTCCTTTTTAGGGTTTACCAGGTGCCCCTGGATTGCCAGGAATGCAAGGTGACCGCGGTGACACTGTTTACGGTGTGAAGGGTCAACCAGGTGAACAAGGAGACAGGGGAGAGCCTGGTTCACCGGGTAAGGACGAGTATAAGAAGAAAGAGAAATCAACGCCTGTAAAAGGCCCGCCGGGACCGAAGGGCATGAAGGGCGACTACGGCGAGCGAGGTCGCAAGGGAGAATTGGGTATCAAAGGTCCACAGGTGATTATGCTATGCCAGATGTGATCATAAAGTCGATATATTTGATCTTCAATCAAAAACTATAAAGAAAATATATTAATAAAAAGAATTAAAAAATATATAAGTAATATAACATATCTCTACGCGATTGCGAAAGAAATGTTTTATTAGATAAATATTGTGATATTTAAACAAAATGCAATTTTTCTTACAGGGCCGTCCAGGTTTTTTGGGCATCAAAGGTGTAAAGGGCGAGCAAGGTGATGATGGACCAAGAGGTAAACAAGGTGTCGAGGGCCCACCAGGACCGGCTGGTGAGAAGGGAGAAAAAGGAGCTCCAGGTTTCGCTGGATTGCCTGGTCAAGATGGATACGACGTGAGTGCATTACATATGTAATGTATGACAGAAAATAATATACACATATTTGCAGCTAATACGAAGACTTTTACTAATCTCAATCAAATTTTTCAATAAACTTAATATACATTAGTACTTAATGCTTTATTGCTGTAAAGGGTGAAATAGGAGAAGAAGGTAATCGCGGTCCACCTGGCAAGCAAGGTGCTGAAGGAGAACCTGGACGATATATTCCAGAACTTGATGAAATCATCGCCGGAAACATCGGAATTCAAGGAGATCTTGGTCGGTACAGGCATAATTTATTTTTCTGTTAAAAAAATATTTCAGAATTTATTACTCTTATTTATATTAGTATATTTATAATAAAATATTATAATAAATAATTAATATTATATTTTCAATAACTCAATATTATTAATAATATATTATTATTTAATAACATTATTTCCCTAAAAAAATAGAGATCAATTCTTAGCTAAAAATAATTTCTAAAAATAATTTCTTTGAATTTTGTTTTTTACAGGTCCTCCTGGTGAGCCGGGTCAAACAGGAACACCAGGTTTGCCAGGAAAGGTCGGTTTCATAGGACCGCCAGGACCACCAGGACCGTCTGGTATTCCCGGTTTGGCGGGAGTGAAGGGTTCGTCCATAAAAGGAGAACAAGGAGATGATGGTAAATGATTGTAGCATCTTTATGACGATATAATGAACTGTTTTAGTATATAAGGAATGAATAATAATTGATCATTCATGAATTATTTCAGGCTTACCGGGACCCATGGGACCTCAGGGACCTTCCGGACTACCCGGTTTACCCGGAATTGTAGGAGCCAAAGGATTTCCAGGCGTAACGATAATTGGACCACCGGGACCTGATGGCAGTCCGGGTTTTCCAGGATTGTCAGGTCCGCCTGGCGATCGCGGTGATCCTGGACCTCCAGGTAAAATCTTAGCTAAGAACTCCATCCAGCTAAGAATTTATATTTATCAAAATTTCAATTAAAAAAAAATTGAAATATTTAAAAAAATTTACAAATATAATCCGCGAAAACTTAAGTTTATGTTTATTGTCAAGTTTGTTAATGCCATTCTATATACTTCATATATAAATTTTTATTTACTGTATTACTGCTGAGCAGGAGACAAAGGTTTTCCTGGGAAAGGTATAAGAATTCGTGGACCGCCTGGAGAACGAGGTCTGCCCGGAACACCGGGTATTCCTGGTCCTGACGGCTGGCCTGGCTTATTCGGTCTTAAAGGTGACAAGGGTATTCGAGGAGATGATTGCGGTGTATGTACACCAGGTAAGAAATAATTTATATCAATTAAAAATTATCCTTTTGCGAAAAAAAAATATTTTAATTGATATAAGTTAAAATATCCTTAAAATTATTTTTTGTTAATCATTGCGCAGGTTTACCTGGTGAGAAAGGAGAACGTGGTGAGTCTGGCTTGGACGGATACCCTGGAACTCCGGGATTTCCCGGATTACCTGGTCCTCGAGGCTTCAAGGGAGTACAAGGGAAACGAGGTTCTGTAGGACCGGCGGGACTTGAAGGTGATAGTGGAAGATCTGGTATTGCGGGAATACAAGGACCCAAAGGAGAAGCGGGAAGGATATTCTTCCCGCCAGACCAACAACTTGTGAGCCCGCCGGGCGATGTTGGCGACAAAGGCTTACCTGGCCCCGAAGGACTTAGAGGTCTGCGAGGACAGCCGGGACCTGTCGGTGACACAGGTGTACCGGGTCCAAAAGGAGAAAAGGTTCATCTACCTTTATAAGCTAGCTATTTAAAAATGATTGGATTTATATTTTAGAATAATTTTAAAAAAGTTTTTTTTAATCGTTAGTTAAAAACTAATTAATTTTCTCATTTATTCTAATCCGATGACATTATATATATAGGGTGAACATGGTCCTCCTGGAGTATCTGGAAGGGACGGTTTTCCGGGATTGGACGGCATTCCTGGTGAAAAAGGTGAGGATGCTTCGGTGCCGATCGAGTATTTGCGCGGAGATCCAGGATATCCGGGAGAGCCGGGGATCAAAGGAGTACAAGGAGATAGCGGTAAGAAGGGAGAACCTGGCGAGGCCTCGGAATATGTCGCAGACAGCAAAGGTGACAAGGGTTATAAAGGTGTCATAGGAGATCAGGGTACGTTAAAACACTATTGATATAAATGAGATAATATTATATTTTATAGTCAATTGTTTTAAAATTTTCTTTTAAAAATTGTATGATTACATTAATATAATTTATACAAGTAGAACATAACGTGTAAATATACAAATTGAAATAATAAATTTTATATAAAATTTAATATATTACAATTAATGGGATGAAGCTAAAACAAAATTAAAATATTCATGATATTCTCGCAGGAATTCCCGGTTTAAAAGGTTTCCCAGGACATCCTGGCGACGAAGGTCTACCGGGATTACCTGGTGAACCCGGCCTTCCAGGTATTTCACGGCAAGGTCCTATCGGTTTGAAGGGATATCCCGGAATGCCGGGAGAACAAGGCCCTCGTGGCACACCAGGTGTACCTGGACCGCAAGGACCACCTGGCTTTCCAGTAAGTAAATCGAAGACGCTCAATTTTTATTCTTGCAATTTAGTGAGTTTATAAATCTATCTATATAAATAAAATTAATAAATTTAATTTGCTCATTAAAATAATTTCATTAACATTAAACAAAATAGAAATTCACATAAACGAAATGATGCTATCTATTTATTACAGGGTCGTATTGGCAACAAAGGTGATCGAGGAGATCCAGGTACAAATTTAACTTACGGCGAAATTGGAGAACGTGGCTGGTACGGTCCAAAGGGTGACTTTGGTGATCCTGGTCCTCAAGGGTTGCCTGGCCGACCAGGAGAAGATGGTCCGAAAGGTGTCAAAGGTGGTAAAGGAGCTCCTGGTTATGAAGGACTGCCTGGACTTCAAGTAAATACACACATTTCTCTTTATATATATATATATATATATAAATTCTTGTAAAAATCATTATAAATTAATATTCATCATTTTAAAATAGTTTTTTTATTAAATATCTTTAGCTATATCACATATATTAAAATGATTTGATGGACATTCTAGGGAGCCAAAGGTCAACGTGGAGATAGTATACAAGGTGATCGAGGTTTTCCAGGTATGCTTGGCCAGCCTGGAATGCCCGGAAAAATTGGAGACATTGGTGTCCGTGGTAAGTCTTGAAAACTAATGCTCATGTAATCTAAAACAATCAAGTCATTTTGTATAGATATAATTTAGATACAATAACATTAGACGATAAAACCAAAGATCAAATTCCGCTTTCAATCCAATTCATTACTACAAGATTATATTATATATAATAACTATAGAATGCTTGTACTATAAAACTGCCTTAGAACTGATTTATTTTCAATAAGATGTTCTTCGCGTCATAAAATACAATCTTTAAAGATTAATACGTTTAATGCGTTCCTATCCATCTTCAGGTCCTGATGGTCCTTCAGGCTTCGACGGAATGAAGGGTTTGAAGGGAGAGCTCGGTTTTGTTGGACGACGCGGTGACGACGGTGATACAGGACCTCAGGGATATCAAGGAATGTACGGAAGACAAGGTTTACCTGGCGCTCCAGGAGAAAAGGGAGAAGTCGGCGAAATCGGCGAACCAGGACCGCTCGGCTGGCCTGGTTTTGATGGCATAGATGGAGCACCTGGTGTTAAAGGAGAAATAGGAGATGCCGGATTTCCCGGGGCACCAGGAGTGAGAGGACCATCTGGACCCAAGGGTATCATTGGTGACACTGGTCTCGAAGGATTATGGGGTGCTCCTGGCGAAAACTCCTTCAGTGGTCCTCAAGGTGATATCGGCGAACCTGGTTTTATGGGAGAAATTGGACCGCCTGGTCTCCCTGGATTCGACGGACGACCAGGATTACCGGGAGAACCGGGATTGTCAACTGATGGTTTCAATGGCCTGCCAGGACAGAAGGGTGATCCTGGACTCGACGGATACGACGGTCCCATGGGACCAAAAGTAGGTGCATCGAGAAATAGGAACAAATTTAGGAACAAAATACGTCTTTTTAGATTGTAGTAATTATATGATTTGTGGATATCTCATTTTTTTTAATGTATTAATATTCAAAAAAATACATTGCAAAAACATTTTTATATTTATATTACTAATTGCTTAAATTATGTAACCATTTTCTGTTATTGCTTAAAATTTGTAATGGAAAACCCGAGATTAAGTTTTTATTCTGATAAAAATCATGACAAAAATTCATTAACATAAAAATTTATATGTTTAATATTTATAATTTTACAGGGAGAAATTGGTGACATGGGTCCTGATGGATTGAAAGGTGAACAAGGCAATCAAGGTTTCCCGGGAAGGCCAGGCTTGCCTGGAATACACGGTAAATATGGCGTGAAAGGTGAAAGGGGTCCGATTGGACCTCCTGGATTCGATGGATTGAAAGGAAAACGAGGTCTCGATGGTGATCCGGGTATAATGGGCAGACCAGGTATATAATTAGTTTCTATATATCTTTAATTAAATTAATTACACATTTTAATATCTTTATGTTTTATAATCTTTTTCTCATTTTCTACTCATACAATAATTTTCACATTTAATTGCATTTTTCCATTTATATTTTTCAACGAATATTCCAACAAAATATGTACAATCTTTACTTTGCATATCATAATAAAGCAGAATATTATATATTAGTATTTTTTTTCTATCACATATATTACAATAAAATATATGTTCCATTAAACGCACAAGAATTACGCATTCAATTTAATTATTTTGAATTAGGTATGCCGGGAGATCCGGGTATAAGAGGTGCCCCGGGTATCTTGGGTGCTCCTGGACCGAAGGGTCAAGTGGGCGAACCTGGCTTACCGTCTTATGCATTCGCGGAAAAGGGTGATTCCGGTGACCGAGGTCACGATGGTTTCCCTGGTGTGAAAGGAGAACGGGGTGAATCAGGATATATCGGAGTGCCCGGCCGTAAAGTGAGTGAAACGACTCTATATTATTTGAATCAGATTACAAACTTTAAAAGAAATTGCTTACGCGTCTATGTATATACAGGGTCAGATTGGAGATCGAGGATATCCGGGTCCCATTGGTTTCCCAGGATTACCTGGTTTCGCTGGTCTGCCAGGTGACCAAGGACCTCGTGGAGCTCCAGGTATAAAAAGAAATTTGTATTTAATTAATCAAGTTAAATTTATTCAAATTGCTTTTACATATCACATAATTCGTTTACTTTTTTTTAATGCTCAGAGCTTCCAATCCTTTATTCTCTCATTTTATTTTAATATTTTAGAAATTTTCACGTTTTGTAAAAATTAAAATTAACAATAGAATGAGTATTTTTTGCAATTTATGATAATTGTTTAAAAATTTCTTTTTTAATTTGAGAATGAATACCTTAAAACATCTTGTTCTTATTTTAATGTATATTGTTAATAATATTTTACTTCAGTTAATATTATTTATTTACTTTTTTGTCATAGGCTTGATTGCTGAATTTGCCGAACCCGGAGAAATTGGTCGCGCTGGTCTGGATGGTATGCCTGGTATCCCAGGCCATCCCGGACAGAAAGGAGCTCCCGGTGAATATGGTCCGAATGGACCTAAAGGAATCTCCGGTGATATAGGCTATAGTCTTCAAGGTCCTAAAGGAATTACGGGAGACCCAGGTATTTATCATTATTTTACACATTTAATCAACTCTTTTTTTAACATAGTTAATTTAATAAGTTGATATTCTTGAACGCGATTAATGATCTCCAACATTAAAGATTTATAACTATCAATATTTTTAATTTAATCATCTTCTGTACAATACGATTATTTTTCTTTTGTAATAAAAAAATATTTAATCTTTCTCTGAAAACAATATCTAAAGCTTTATAATTTATTACTTCATGTTTTGAATAGGTCCTAGAGGATTTGTCGGTTTTCCTGGCGCACCAGGTTTAGAAGGATTGCAAGGCTTCCCCGGAACACCAGGTCCGAAAGGTTTCCGTGGAGAACCGGGAATATCTCTGCGTAGCATGAAAGGACAGCCCGGTGAACTTGGATGGCCAGGATTACCTGGTCGTCCAGGACCAAAGGGAATAAGAGGCGATTCTGGTCTATCTGGCTTTGACGGATTACCAGGATTAAAAGGAGAAAGAGGAGATACTGGTGAACCTGGTCTACCTGGATTGCCTGGTCCTGAAGGACCACAAGTAAGTTTGCTAATTGTTATTAGATTCTTTTTATGATTTTCGAATAAATAATAATGGAGATTGTCTCATTGATATCCTTTAATCCTTTAATTATTTTATATTTGATTAATATTATGTCGAAAAATATATAATAAATGATAAAGCGTACAATAAGCATAAAGAATATAAGTTATTATCTTAATTTATATCATATATATTTTTAATATGCAAATCAAAGTAACACGCATCAAACATTTAACTGAGCTGCGTTTAGATTAAAGTTGTTTATTTGCTATATTATTTGAAAATATGTAAATCCAAAATTATTTGAAAATGCAATTAAGACAATTATTTACATCATCAAATTAAACAAATATAATACTTATTGTTAGTACGTATTAAGATCAATATAAATTAAACCATTATAAATGTTTGTGTTTTTCTGATAGGGTCCGAAAGGAGAACCTGGCCTAAATCCTTTCCCACCTTTCCCGAGAAAAGGACTCCCTGGTGATGTAGGAGCTCCCGGATTACCAGGTACTGCAGTTATTTATATTTTTTCTTACAGTAAAATAATTATATTTAAATCAATTAGAGAGTACAGTAAAAGAATGCTATTTGAATATGTACAGGTTTCCCTGGACTACAGGGAATGATGGGTGAACCTGGCAAAGATGGGCTGCCTGGACGACAAGGTGAAAGAGGCATGATTGGTATCACTGGACCACAAGGACCGGATGGTAAAGATGGGCCTCCAGGATATCAAGGCCCCTCTGGAGCACCCGGACGACAAGGCCAGCCAGGTACATATATATATATTTAACTAATATTTAATATTAAATAACAATTTTACTCTTGGATAAAAAAACAATGTTATAAGAAATTTATGTTGATTACGTTTTATCTATATGAAATTGGAAATCAATTTCAGGTTTTCGCGGCGCACCTGGTGCACCTGCGCCAAACGGAATTGGCCCAAAGGACAGAGGTTTCTATTTTGCTCGTCACTCGCAAACTGAAATGATACCTATCTGTCCGAAGAATACCATAAAGTTATGGGAAGGATTTTCTTTATTACATACCATGGGTAATGGACGACCATACACTCAAGATCTCGGTAAATCATATGATAATATATGTCTTTCTCTAACTAAATCTAATGCTGATATGCTAAAATTTAGTAAAAAATATGATTAACGTAAATTTATTTCACATATTTTCTAAAATTGAAACACATTTTTCATAATTGCTATCTTTGTAAAATATATATAAAATCTTAATGAAAAAATTTAAAAACACGAAACATTAAATAACGAATGATATATATATATATATATATATATATATATATATATATATATATATTCATTATAAAAATACGCATGATTCAAACGATAATCTTTTGTCATTCAGGCGCTGCTGGTAGTTGCATCAAAAAGTTCTCTACTATGCCCTTCCTATTCTGCAATTTGAACAACGTGTGCGATTACGCCAATCGTAACGACTATAGCTACTGGCTTAGCACAACAGAACCTATGCCAATGATGATGACGCCAATACCGGCACCGGAAATTGGTAGATACATATCGAGATGCTCCGTATGCGAAGCACCGACCAGAGTAATGGCTGTCCACAGTCAATCCATGTCGATACCCCAGTGTCCGGGTGGCTGGAGGGAAATCTGGGTCGGATATAGTTTCCTCATGGTAAGAAATGAAGCTCAGACTTTATAATATTTCAAGATAAACTTTATCTAAATTTATCTTCTTAAATTGAAATCATTATAATAAATATAACAAATAATATATGCACGAGTATATCTACATCAAATTATTTCTTTCTCAAGATTCATCTATTGAATCACACATATATCTAACAAACTAATTTTTTAATAGAATTCTTTAGCAGAAATCCTGATTACACGCGATTTCTTGCTTTTCAATATAGCACAGAGATGCAGGCGCCGACGGCGGTGGTCAGTCCTTAGTCTCACCAGGATCCTGTCTGGAAGAATTCCGCGTCAGACCGTTCATCGAGTGCCGCGGCCTCGGTACCTGTAATTATTTCGCCACCGCAACGTCATATTGGCTGGCGACCATCCACGATGACGAGATGTTCCGCAAACCGCTGCAGCAGACGCTCAAGGCCGACCATACATCCCGAGTGAGCCGCTGCGCCGTGTGTATCCGCCAACGCGTCAGCGAAGATTCTTACGGCAGGACGACGGTCCTGAAACCTTTCACGTCAAACAACGAACGGGCTCCCAACAACGTTTACTATCCGCCGGCACCACCACCCCGTTATCCGCCCGATTATCAGCCCTCGCCACCCAATCGTGAAAGGCATCCCAATCACAGACGCGGTCCACCCTATCACTACCGTAGGAGAGGTCGCGTGCGCGGCAGGCACGGTGAACGACCGATAGAATCGTCCGACAATCTGTAGATTGGCAACACGAGCTGCACACACGCACGCATCAAGAACAAATAACAACAGCAGTGACGTGCAAGGGCATAGCGAGCCTATGTATATAAAGAAGCAAGAGAAACTTTTTTTTTTATATTAGTTAAGTTATACTCCGGGCCGGGTGCTTTAGCTCGTAAACCTTATACCGAGTATAAAGATGCGGATAACGCGTATAAATATCCAGGAATCAGCGGTGAATAGTTCAAGATAAATCAGGCGACACGTACGAGTCTGGAAAATATAAAGAAACTTTTCTTATATTTTTCGGTTTATTTAGAAAAAAAAAAATCGTGTCAGTATAAATTTTAGTTAAAGATCATTGAAGTATAGAATAAATTTTATATATTTCTTTCAGTGTTATCGGTGTACATTCCCGGAAATTATAACAATTATATGGGAAACTTTATTTTTAAAACTCTTGTTGGAACCAAGATCTGGACTACTTATCTCAAAATATCCTTATCTTGGACTCTGCTCTTGCTCTTGAGAATTTGTCAGTGTTACTCGTTCTTATCCTGTGTATAAGGTTCATGCACCTAGTCTCTTCCTGCCCGATAAAAAGCGCCGCCGGCTGTCGTGAAGCCATATAACTGCCTTTATGCCAAATAGAAAAAAAAATCCGTCGCGTCCGGCCATCGCAAACTGCCAATAACATCACGCTCGCCGACGTGATTCACGTGATCACAGAATATAATTAAATTAACGTTATCTGTACGTTGTGTATCGCTATCGTAACTATTATCTTATATATTGCATTGAATAAAGATCTTTTTGTATAATCTAACCGATGTTTTTCCGGAATATCTATATATCGCTCCTTTTTATAAAAATATCGATATATTATAAATGCCGTATACTGTAAAAATAAATAATAAATTAAATGATAAATTAATCAAATATTGCTATAAATATTTCCCGAATTATCAATTTGTAACTTGAAATTTTGTCTGCTTGATGAGTAAAAAAGAAATTGAGTTTTTTACTTGTCATACTTCTCTTCATTAACGAGATAATCGTTTAAAAAACATAAAACAATGATATTATGTAAAATAAATAAACAATCTAAAATAAATAAATCCAAATTTTTTAAATTAAGTCCTGTACCTTTCGATGAGTAAAAAAAAAATAATATTTTTTTTAGACCATCTGCAATCTAAAATATCACAGTGAATATTTTCAGCAGGTTTGAAAGCAACATAAATGAAGATAAATAGAGGAAAGGAGGGAATATTTCGCAAAAGCTATTAAAAAGAGCCAACTGAAAAGAAGCAAGAGCGTTGAAATTATTTGACAGTTTAATAAAAGGCGAACGGGCCTTTCAGGACACGCGAAGTTCACATACAAGCTCATCGTACGAAATGAACGTACACGGTGAGAGAGATCGCGATATTATATTTATATTTATATTTATAAAATTATTCATCATTAGAAAGCACATATGATCTATCTATATGACGTAATTTGCTACGCACACCCGCGTACGAGCGTGCCTACGAACAACGCACGCATCCATACACACACACATACACACACACATACATACGCACACGCACCCACACACATATACCCGCATACACACACTACGCGCGTAAATCACTATGACGTTCTATCTCGCGCACACTGACATAAGCACGCACACGCGCGGACATACACAAACATGTACGTGTATACTAATCTCGTAATCTTTTTCCTCTGCCTTTCTCACGCTCTTACTATTATTTATTCTTTCTCCTTTTTTTTCCTTTCTCTCTCTCTCTCTATCTCTTTCCATTCTTTCTCTCATACGCATAATATACGTATCCACGTTTACAGGCAAGTACATGCCTATGTATGTACGTGTACATATTCAGAGTACCTCACGGATGTGTTTTTTTTACAGAGATTACAACTTTGTAACTGCTTTTATAATTGGAAGAAAAAGCAACAGGGGACGAGCAGGCCAAATATTAATGTCATCACAGTATCAACATCATCGTTATCATTACCATCATCATATGTTGTTTTTTTTTTCGTGCCATGGACAACAAAACATTGATTCATGCTGTACAAAATATGAAAAGGCAACGAAAGCAACAACAACGAGCGCGAACAAGGCTCTCTTTCATTTCTCATTATGCATATTTCAAAAAGTGTCCCAATACTACGGAACTAATTATTGTAAATAATTCGAAACTCAAACACACGAATCCCTTTTCCTTTCGCGGAGAAAACTTTCAAAATTTAAAAAAAAAACACAAGACGGACGCATAACGATATAAATATAATATACACGCCAAATAACGCTAATAATTGCCACACATACGTCCGTCGAAATCACAATTGGAAATCACGGCCGAAACGAAACGGAAAAGAGAAACGTTTCTCCGTTATGTCCATCATATTCGTGTATCAAGACAAATTTTCGCAATTGCAAAAAAAAAAAAAAAAAAAATAAAAATAAAAATAAAAATAAAATAAAATAAGAATCGCCGATGTTTCTCATTCTACTCGCGTACATATTCGCGAGTCCATCGTCACACACATTCAAAAACCTCTAGTAGCGATTTCTTCCAATTTTTAATAGGTGTGGTGTGAACTTCCTGGAAAAATAAGACACTTGCGTGAGATTTCTTTCATATGTATGTATACACGCGTATACGCACATACACACGCGTAGCGTCGTGTGCATATACACGTGTAGGTGTCAATTAGAAGATTTCTTTTTTTTCTCTCTCTCATTTGTATAACAACAGATGTGTGTGTGTCGTTTAGAAGTAATTTAGTGTGCATCTAAGACCCAAAAGAGAATTATTACCGAGCTATGCAAAATAGAAGATCGATTTCCTCTTTTCTTTCTTTCTTCGTCTCGCATGTATAGATATATAAATATACGTCAATTTATATATCGATTATATATAAATAATATCCGCTCCTATTATTTATATATAACGCGTACATAAACCCACTATACATATATATACATATACATTTATACAATATATATTTATATTTATATTTATATTTATATATAAAGGTACTCTTACTATTGAATAGAAATATGCATATTCCATGTGTTCAATAATATCAATATTGATATATAATAATAAAATAATAATATAATAATAATTATCCTTACTACTATATAATAATATAGTAATTGCAACAAGAATATTGGTAATAGTGATAATAATAATGTCGATAATAATATTAATAATAATAATAATAATAATAATAATAATAATAATAATAATAATAATAATAATATTAATAATAATATAATAATAAAATAAAATAAAATAATTATATAATAGTTATTAATATAATAATAGTTATAATCATATTTTAACACAACAACAAGTTTCTTTGTCACATTTTGGTTGCAGATTTTCTTACAATCACACAAATATATTATTCATAAATGTAATAGTCGAAAGGATGTTAAATTAAGGAAAATACGTGAATAGAGTGCTCTATTTCTTTCTTTCCTCTCTGTGTAGAATAATTAAATCCTATAAATAGTATATCTCTCTATCTTCAACAGCCAGTGGTATAGTAAAGTATACCTTTTTTTTGAGGTACCTATATATAGTTTCCTCTCCCCGTTTTCCGCCTATGTTGATATACCAAATACAATACTGACGGAGAACATGACATGCACACGCGCACCCGCACACATATACATACACATACACACGACTATCGACAGGTAAAATGCGGATGTGGGCTTATCGTCCGTATGCCTGCGATCATCCTAGCGTATATCTCAGTATACGACACAAAGGTATATCTTCATTCGTTTTTAAATCGGGATGAGAGTTCGACGAGAGAGAAAGATTCTTTTCAAAAAAAAAACAACAATCAAAAAAAAGAAGAAACAAACGTCGCGAATCAATTCTTTTCGTGTCGCGATATGTCGTGCGATCTCGGTTATTCCCTGGTGAACACACGTATTCATCCCCACACAGGAAATCTTTACACAGCCAAACAAAAACTTGAAAACTTTTGGTCCTTCGAGTTCGAAAAGCAAAAGGAAAGGGAAAAAGTCCCGCTGTTCCCTCCCTTTTTTGTCTATCTCTCTTTATACATCTATCCATCTAAATCTCCTTTTTATTTCTTCCTCTTTCTCTCTCTCTCTCTCGCTCGCTTCCTCTTTTTCCTCGGTTGATCGACGGGCAACATTCTAGAGAGCACCGCGCGCTAGTTTTGCATTGTATTTGGTGATACGTATATGAATACTGACTCCGTGTATGGCGTTACATATAATACAATAGTATCCATTACGTATATAAGAGTGTATATGCATCTTATAATTTTCTTTCTCTCATGCATTCTCTCTCTCTTTCTCTCTCTCTCTCTTTCTCTCTCCCTCTCTCTCTCTCTCTCCCTCTCGCTCTTTCTCTCGCATTCTCGCTTTCTTCCATGTTTTTACGTCCTACATCTCCGTTTCGATCTCCGCACACACTCAAACATATATTACATATAATCTTTTACTGCGTGACGGGATGGTGGCCTGCAGTCACTCGGACAATAGCTTCTGCAGCAACGACGATTTTGGATCACCTCGTGCCACCTCCTCCATAGTAGTCTGAAATCAAATGACTTCATGAGAATTACGTTCTTTTATTTTTATTTATTTTTTTTTTTTTTTTCAGATGTCAACGTGAATTTCAAAACCGAAATCAGATATTTCTGGTGATCGGAATCTATGAATTCGAGGATATATGTCTACAAGAAAATCAGTGAAGCTAAAAATTCAAAATAAAAGATTCATTAATCCGGAAATTTATGAAAATTATGGAAATACCATCAATATCAAATGCAATAAATATCTGCAAATCCGAGATACTTGCAAAACAAAAGATCTATAGATCCAAAGAATAAGAAGTAAGATCTCTATAGTGGACAATATTTCTCTGACAATCGGTTTGAAATCACTTTAATAGATAAACAATCTACTGCATTTTTTTTTTTTCTTATTACACAGAATATCGAACATTGATATCTTCAAGTATGTAGTTTTTCACATCCGCATATACTTTTATAGAATAACTGGTTAAATTTTCGTAAAAAAAATTACTCAATAATAATAGCCATATCAGTATTGAAATGCATGGATTATTTCAATAAGATTTAAATATATTCAAATAATGTTTCGTCCTGATATAAATTTAAAAAATAAAATCATATTCTCTAAAGTCACATAGCAACTACACATTCAAAATCTCAATGCATGATAATGGCTGCTGTGGCAGCAAAATTTTTTCATCAAAAAATGTTTTGTTAATTGGATATTTTCCATTCCATCACGAGTATAAATAAAAAATAAAACTTCACCTCTTTACAGAGCAGATATCCAGATAATTACTAAACTTTTCAATTATACTTTATTGTACTTTTCATTTTTAATTAAATACAATAAAAAAAATTTTAATATTTTATTAATATTTATTATAATTATGCATATATTAATAATAATTTGTACGATACTTTAATAATATTATAGTTTAATATTTCTATATCTCAAATTTTTTAGATCTAAAGAAACTTTTTAACTTTCTATTTTTATTATGTCAAAAATGCGATTGAAATATTCAGTATCATTTTGCATATAATTTACGCGAAAGCTGTCGCTGTAAGCATTTATTTTATAAGAAAATTATGTGAAAGCTATCGAAAATCTATAAACATATAATTGTGTTTTAGAAGAGTTTCTTCTTCAGATAATTTTATAATATATTTAAGATGTAGAATGTATACTTAAAGATTCATATAAATTCAAAATTAGATTGTCTTCCTAGATACACTACACCTCCTCTTTTTATAGCACTAGCGAGTCTCCTCATGCACAAACAATCGCTTTCGAAAAAAAAAAAGAAATGAAGTACAACGCGCAGATATCTAGTTGGCTCACTGTGAAAAAGCATTACGATACTAGACGCACGTTATACAATGCAACAAATGGTAGTACGATTACTAATTACTCTGAATGAGCTGAAGCTTACAACACCATCACCCTATAGATACGAAAGGAAACATTTTACTTGGCACCAATTATATGAACGCTGAAAAACGGGAATTAATGCATAACGTTCTGAAATCTTAAAATTAAAATTAAAAAAAAAAATATATATATATCAAAAGAAGATCAAAAATGGTTCTTAAAGAGAACGTGAAAGAGAGAAATTGCCTTTGATAATTAAATTGTTCTTCTATATTTATACATATATATGTATATATAATATACTTGAATAAGATAATATAATAACATAGATTATAAGAAATTTGAGATTCAATAAATTTAAATTAATTAAATAATTCTAGTATATAAAAAAAGCAAAATTCTAAATTTCTCTAAAAATTCTTCTATCTCTTAATTTTTATTACAATGAACATTTTGTTTACGAAAAAATATCTCATGTTCACAAATTTATTTTCTAATTCAATATTGAAGTTGTCTATATAAAATTTCAACTAAATACTATTATGTTTCTCATTTTTTTAATTTATGAGATTAAATTTTTTGGTATAATTAAACTTTAAATAAGAAATCTATTAAAGAGATTATTAAAAAGATATTCATTTAAAATTGACAGAAAATAAGTTTGATAACATTAACTATCTATTTTTAATTTCTATTCCAATGTGTATGAAAAAATGTGTTTTACCCATATTTATTTATACTAATAAAAATAATAAAATTATAAGTTTCTAATACATAGTAGTGGAGAGTAGAGAAAAACCTGAGTATTATGTGTAGAAGTACAATTAGTTTTTACGCAAAATGCAATTCGTGAACGCGCTACATTATGCAAAGGCAATTAATATGTTTAGCTAATGCGCCTTAATGGAATACATTTTGAACAAAAGTCCACTTGGTGTGATGACAAAATCAGCTGGTTTAATATAGCTACGTAAAAGAAAATATAGCGTTTCTCATGGACGCAAAACACTGAGTGTAAAACTTCAAAATGTTCATCAATTTACGCTTGATAACTATGTTTGTAAAAAAAATGTCGTATTATTTAATAGAATAAATAAAATTTTTATTTCTGAAAAAAATTAAATATTTTCATTTTTATCTACATTAATATATTGTTTCAAAAAAGTTTGTACAAAAGATTACATAACATTTCAATTTATGTATGAAAATAAACTTTAAAAATTGTTATAAATTAATATAAATATTTCACATAATTTTGAATTTTAGAAGTCTATGAAATAATTGAAAAAACTCGGTAAAATAATTGAAAATTCATATTTGACAGAAATTGCGCAATATTCATGCTATAAAAAATATATATTTCTTTCTTTCCATTTCTTTCTTTCTTTACCTAATTAAAAATATAAAAAATAAAAATAAATTTACTATAATGTACTTTAATATTGTATGTAAAATATCTTCTTAAATTCCACATGATTTAAAAATTTTAAAAAATATTTTCTCTTTTTTAAGTTTTAATATAAAAGAGTAGTAAAATAAAAATTAGGATAGAAAAGAAAAGTAAGAATAAATTCTATTAACTATGAAGCCAAACCCTAACGAATTAGAAGTTCCTAAACTTTACTAAATAAAATCAATTCTTCTTAACTCAAATAAATTTTCAGCCCAAATTTTAATTCTACAGAATAAATTCTACTTTAGCATACAAAAAAAAAAAAAAAAATTAAGTCTTCTATTATACCATTACAAAAACCTCGAGAGAATATCGTTACTTATAAAAGTAACAATTTTTAATGCCAAGATATAGTCATCAAATAATGACCTGCACATGCATATATAAAGAGAGCGCTAGAATATAAATTAAAAAATAAATAAATAAATAAATAAATAAATAAATTCCCTACATAAGTTTTACGCTCAGTGCGCATAATATAGAGAGAGAGATCATTAAACATGTTTCGTGCACAATCAGTTCTGAAGCCAAGCGTATAGAGGGTAGACATAGCATAATAAAATCAAAAGAAAAAAAAATATGTAAAAGTAATTATATTGTCGGAATGTGGGGTTCTTACCCTGGAGGACGAGGGGGCACTTCCGGCGCTCCCAATGGCCCAGCTCTTGGCGGGGCCATCGCTAACCACAGCCTCACCTAGTTGGGACATTGTAACAGTAGATGTTACCAAAATCTTTGTAGAACAAGATATTATGCCTCTTCTTAATAAGAAGCGAGAGATTACGCATAATGAATCACAGGAACGCACGTGCTAATTACACGTGTCTCAATCTATTCATTGATATGGGCGTATGATTTCTCGATCGAGGCCTCGCTTTTGCCCCCCGTGAAAGATTTATCGAAAGATCGAGAGTCGCCAACATTAGATTATCGTGCTAAAATCTATTAATATTTGCTAGTCTGCTTTGCGTATTCGGAATAAAAATTTTGGAGAATTTCGAGAATCTGCTCGACAAATTTTTTCCTCCATATATTTGTATTATTATTTCACATCTGCATTAAAAGCATCTTTGTAACAAGAAATCATTGCTAAAGCTCAATACAGAAGCAATTCTTTTAAAATTCACTTTTATATTTCAAGTACATGAAAAAGAAAATTTTAATTCAAAAGATAATTTTTTTTTTCTTGCATTTAGAATCACCCTGAAAGAGCTCATCAAGATTTTGTTACGTATATTTGAAATTTGTATAATATAAGATGTGAAATCTGAGGAAGATGCGTTGTATAAGTGTAATTAGTTGTAATAATCGCGTGCGATATCAGATCTAGAAAATGTGTGCATGATCTACAAGGGGAAAAACTATACACAACTGCCTGTAATACTTTTTCACAGTATACACCCGTGAAATTCACGTCTCATATAGAAGAGAAAATCAGGATTGCGGAATTACAATAAATATTGGAATTGTAAGAGATTGCGATTCGATAAGATTCAAGGAGAAAAAAAGAGATGAAATTATTCCATAGAAATGCAGAGGGAAACTTATTAAATTTACCTTGCCTTATCGCGATAGTAAAACACCTTCGAATAATCGTAATTTTTAATTTCGTATTTCGTGTACGCTTAAAGTTTAAAGCGTACTACGAAATCTCACATTTTGCAAATAAATTATTGATAAGTATCTCATATTTATAATATTTTCAACGCGAATGTATAATTCTTATTATTTATATGAACATAATTTGTAATAATTATAATATAACTCGCTATTTATAATTATTTACAAATTAAATTTGTATGTATATCTCTATCAAAAGCGCGATAATCTGGTAACAGGCAAGACTTTATAAATACTCTTATTCTAATTCCAGAAATGCATAATTGTCATCGCGCATAAAAAGAAAAAAAAAATGTAAAATTAAATATAAAATTTAAATATTATAAAAAAATTAATTTTTAAATCCCCAGTTCATTATGAACTTTCAATCAAAGAAGTTTAACTGTATAGCTAATCATTTCATCATTTCTATGTGACATTGTAGTAATTTAAATTACGGAATGTGGACGTATATATATGTATGTATATAATACACACATACCTGCAGAAGACATCTCAAACGTCAGACCAAGTGCGTCAAAATCGTCCTGAGAAACTTGACCAGAAGGTTGTAGATTGTTGGGCACTCTCTGCTGCTGCTGCTGCTGTTGCGTTCGCGCACCGACAATCGCCCGTAATTCTTGCCGCACAAATTCCGAGGTGGCATTACCTGAGACAATAAAAATAATTTCTATAAGTCGTCATTGCAATAGCATGTCGTATTTCTCTTTGTACATCGCAGTTTTCAATTTCTATCTGTATTGCCTATGATCTTATCAATATATTAATTGAAAATGATTACATTATGAATTTACGAAATTTTATTCAACTATTGTCTCTCTCTCTCTCTCTCTCTCTCTCTCTCTCTTTCTCTTTCTTTCTTTCTCTCTCTCTCTCTCTCTCTCTCTCTCTCTCTTTCTCTCTCACAATAAAGATTATATTTATAAAAATTCTACGACGATATCTTGGAATATATAAAGATAATAAATACATTTTATATGTGATAAATTTAATTCGATTAAAACTAGAGATAATTTCATTTGTCGTTCAACATGGTATTAAAAAAAAATTTCTACATCGTGTACTTTCTCTGGACAAGTGGTTTTTTCCCATTCATATCTTGCTCTCATTCACAAAAGCAGATATTTCTCTAGAAAACAAAAAGTGAAAATTTTTGCTACCAATAACAAACTTGTTATTAAAAATAATTATCTCACATGCTTTCAGGATTCTGATTACCGTGCGTTGGCTTTTATTAGCTCAATTTTTCTCTATTTTCTGTATTGCATATTACAGAGTCATTATTTTTTCTTTGTAAATAATATACTATTTTCTTTGCCTCTGTAATTAAGAGAAAGTGCACGATGTATCTCCCCAGGCCATCCTATGTACTAGATATAAAAAATTGCATATGACGAAATCCTTTACAAGACAAGTGGTGCATACATTATGATAGAGATCGATGAGGAGGGACTGATGCGCAAAATATAAAAATATTAATCACGTAAGCTCGATGCACTGTACATAAAAAAGGCTTCGTCGTGTTAGTAAATGTTTCCACAGCGCGTAGAAATAAGCGGTGCTTGAATTCATCTTTTTACATTGAAATGTTATATTACACAGATGAACACAACACGTGTGTGACAATGAGAGAATGGTGATCAAGATGGAGTAAATCCGACATCACATTTTGCCACTTAAATTATTTGCCTGCGCCTCGCAAGAAAGATACATGAAAAATACTGTTGCTCTTTTCCTTCCACATTCCTGAAAATACTTTAATAGCGTCAGTGTCATTAAAACCCTAATGCAAGCTTACGCTACTTTTTAAATTTATAAATACGCTCTTTGTACACTACAAAAATATTACAGTCGAACTCTTCTAATATGGATTCGTCTCTTTATTCTCGATTAAATAAAACGTATAGTGAATTTCTTTTCTCGCGCTGCTCTTCCATTACTTTGCCATTTGATTAGCGTGCATAAAATAAAAATAACTAATAAAAATTATGGATAGTTAGCTCAGTTTCAAAAATTGAGATCAGGAGAGAATTTCTCTATAGAGATTCCTCTATAGAGAATTTGTCTGCTCATAGTAAGAATAGACCGAGCGAATCCCATGGTGTCAACAATGGTGACAAAACTCAGGTAAAAAAAAAAAAAGAGAAAACAATACAATCGATCCTCGTCACAGTAAATGCTTAACAGTTCTGGGCATCCGTATTCCATTATATTAGAAAGAGACGAATATACTACCACTATTTTTCTTCTTTTTTTTTACATTTTTTCCTTGTTACATTTCAAGCTTCACGCTTTCCCCATCTATTCTTACTATATTTATCGTCTCTGTGAGTTGAGATTAGGAGAGTTCGACTAATAGAGGATTTGCTCGATGCCGATGAGTCAAGATTAAAAGACTACATATATCTCCTAACAATTATCACAATATAATACAGAGAATATAATATTCCGCGCGTGTCGGAAACTTTGATATCGTTAGAGGAAAGTCTGTGATTATATACGATGATACGTGAATGATAATGACATTTGTAATGTTCGATTATTGAAGTTATCATATTCACACATAATGGCATTATTTTCGCCATTTTTATGCAATCAAAGAATTAAAGAAATAATATGAATGCAATTTTGTATAACACAAAATTCATATGATATAAAAATCACGCGCGTACATTTACGTCGATTGAATCGATGTCGGCTCATTTAAAATTTGATCAATCTCAGTGCAACGTGATTGACATAAGGAATCTGGTAAACCTTTACATTAATTTAGTTAAATCTCCTCCTCATCTAAAACCTTTAACAAATAAAAACATGAAGGAGGAGACTACATTAATGTAAAGGTTTATAATTTTAGAGGTATCTATATTTTTTCTAATATATCATATCTATCTATGTCAATCTATATTTCTAATATTAAGGGAAGTGCAAATACATAGCTCGCTTAATCTGATTGTGTCCGTGTACATGTTGCAGTGTATATTGATAAAAATAATTTTTTCCGAAGAGACGGTATGTCACAAAAATATGATGAGCATTCAACATTATGATTATAGTTATAACATTTGATGGACAATTGCAAGTATAAAGAAAGCATCACATGCAACATTTAACACACAATCCTATTTTTATGGAAAATGCTAGATCAAATGCATAAAAGTGTGGTTTCTTCAAATAACCAAGATAATATATAACCATGATATATATGATAACCAAATGAAAAACATATGAATTTAACAATTTGTGCTTAATAAGTATTATGTGACCCAATATATATATTTTATTTCAATTTTTCTAAAAATATATTTATAAATTTTTTTCATGCGCACAGCGCATTGAGATAATCAATCGGGTTCACAAAAAAAAAATATAATTTACTTTATTAAGATATACAACTTTATTAAAAAATACAATATAAACAACCAAATAAGTAATAATTCTGGAAAGGATTTTGATTTAGAACATTGGGCACATGGCGTTTTCAAGAAAGGATTATTTAAGCACATTAAAAGACACTTGTTGAGATGTATCGATAGATACAGTAATAGATACATAAATGAATGAATATCTGAATATGATATTGATATATATATATGATATATATATATAAGATATATTATATAAAGTGAAAGTCAAAATATAGATATTGTAAAAAAAAAGAAAGAGTGAAAATGGGAAGAGTAAATATGAAAGAAAATTATTTGTTTCCATGAGCCCAATTCATGCATTACATTTTTTGCCGTTTTGATTGCGTTGCCGTTTTCGTCGCGGTTGTTGGTGGCAGTGATATTGGGAATTAAGGTGCTGGTAAGGGTGATAATTATTATTTATTGACAAAGTAGCACAGGGTTGTGATAATGATAATGAAGTGTCACATGACATTAAAAAGTCATATGACTTACCACCCATTTGGTGATTGACAGGATTACCGGGAGGCAGTGACCTGGCATCCTGCGCCTCCCCGCCAGACGGATAGAGCGGGACTGACGAGCGATCGTAACAGAACTGACTGTTCTGCATGTCTGCCGTGTTGAGAGTGTTGGCGTTGTGTTGTTGGTATAGCAATTGATTATGTTGTTGACTGGAGAAGTGTTGTGTATTGGTGTGTTGACTGTGAGTAGGTGTTGCCGGGCAAGCCGAGTGTGAATGACTAGGTGAAAGAAGCGGTTCCTTACTTATTCCGCCGTAGTGCCGAGGCGAGCCAATTCCACCTGTAACATCAATCGTGTATAGCCCGGGTTGTCCTTGGCCAGCTTTAACAAATAACGCTTCTATTTCGCTTTCATATATCATGCCAAAGTTCGCTGTCAATAATCACGCACATAATATCGAGATCGAAAAATCTATACGTTAAATAAATAAATTAATTAAACAGCACGCACCGACTTTGAATAATGTACCTCCGGAAAGCGAATCCCGGTTCTGCCAGCTGAAAGCTACAAGCAAGTACGCTAAATAAATAAAACTTTCAAGTGTCTTTGACTTGCGTATAAATCTTTCAATTTATCTGACAATCTATTTTTATTAGACTATTTCTGGCAAAAAATTGCAAGTAAATACTATATATAAACAAAATAGCTTTTTATAATTAGATGCGATTGAAGATATCAAAAATGCCTTTGTAATAGATATTTTTCAGCATTTTATAATAAATTAAAAGATCTCTTTGTTTTCTTTAAATAAAGTCATATATATAAAACGAAAAATTGATCGATTAATATTATCATATGTAATCGTAAATATCAACCTAAAAATAATTATTTTATAAATTAGTCTTATTCAATTTTGAATATAATTTTAAACTCCTCGTATCTATTATTATTTTAAAATATTAAAATCATTTTAAAACGAGAAATTGTGTTAAATCTAATTATGCGAATGATGAAAAATAAATTTATGTAATCTTTGAGATACAATAAATAAGAAATTTAAGATAATAAGAGATAACAAAGCGTCGCAATTATTTCTAGTAACACACCATGAGCCAATCATATTCAAAGATTGTCAATCATAGATTATGCAAAAGATTTGCTACATTACTCAATTACGATATCTTTTCATTTTATAGAGGATTCGTATAACACAATATCACACAATTCTATTTACAGAAAAACATCGAGAGATATACAGGCACAAAAAAATACTAATAAATCTATGCGCATATCCGTCTAATCTACATATGGCGCTTCCACAATGTTTAATAGATTAAACAAAGTTAATCTTAATTTATACATACTTACCCATTTCAAAATCTTTTGTATATTTCGATCACCTCTTCCATTGCGCGTATAATATTAAACTGCATATTTGCTTTGTATCATAAAAATCAATTCGATGATCTTCGATGTAAAAACTATTATGTACGTACTAATCTATCTTTATTACTATCCGAAAACAAAGAAAATCAATTTTAACGACAAATTTAAACGAGTTAAAAACTGCATATTTACGTATTTTTCGTATAACAAATCTCTTTATTAATAAGTGAGCTTATTAATAAGTGAGAAGAAACGATAATTACGCGTCACGACTTATATAACTATTATAATTAATGTAACATTTCTGTTAATTCTATGTACAAGTCGATTTACCAATATTAAAAATTACACTTTAAACACAATTGAATAAAGAATATGATTAAAAATAACTACATAGAAATTTTCTTGAAATTTCCAGATTTCTCTCTTTAATTCATCAAATTCAGATGCATTCAAATTACTTAATAAATACAGTTAAAAATATATATTGACATGGTAAATCGACTTTCCAACGACGCTTATATCTAATCTTACAACTAAATATATAAAATTCATCACATTATCTTTTCGCACATCGCGCGCGCACATGATATAAAATCCTTTTTTTGCCATTACATTGCATTCCTACTCAACAATATGCAAAATACTCAAATATATCATTTTATATTGTTTGATAATCAAATAGATCTCATTTTCTATTGTTTACTAACACCAGCATAGAGAAGATCCTAAATTCTGTATATTCATTTGTAATATTCGATATGTCACTCTTGCAAACTCAAAATTAATCTTTCCTATATGGTTGTTAAACGGATTTCTTTCATCAACTCTTTCAATTATCTTCATTAATGATAATCTTAATTATCTATTATCGCACGCCTAACTGGATCACTTTAAATCCAACGCAGTCTATTAATATAAGAAACCGTATAAGAATACATACCTGGCAATTGAGTCGTAGCAGAAGGCGTAGATGTGGCTCGTTGCAGTCGATACTGAGCTGACGGGTTTGGTGCACCGGTTGTGGGACCTGGTGTAAACTGACTGGCCGTGGGGGACGTAGGTGGAGGAAACGTTTCGGTAGGAAACGGCGATTGCCGCGCGGACGCTGGCGTCCCCGGCGAAGGCATCGAACGCTGTTGCTGCTGCAGTTGTTGTTGCTGCTGCGGCCTCACCTGGTTCACGTTGAATAATCTCGGTGTGTTGCCGTAATTGCCCTGGCGCATATATTACAATTAAACGTACTAAAAATACTTAAAGAGATACGCGAGAATATTCCTAAAAAATAATGAAAATCAAAATAACGATACAACAAAACTTGAACTAATCATACGATAGTTCAAGCTCGTAATTTTTGCGCGTTACATTAACACTTATCTGTAATACATTGTGTCTGACATTTATGTAAAGTCACTTGTATAAATATAAGTTTCAGTTTCTTTATTCATTTGTAGTTCTGTTCTTTGAATGAAATAGAAAATCAGCCAATTTTCAATTAGTTCTAATGAATATTTATAAAAGCAGTTGGTATACAAGTATACCTTTCTGTTCTTTCGTCGATCTGATAAAGCAATAATGTTTTCGCACTCACTTGTGTCACCCGTGGCGATAATGGTTGCGGGTGAGAGAACGGCAGTATACCGGCTGGAGAATGTGGCGAGAGTCTCGCCGGGGCAGACACTTGTTGCCCACTGTTGAAGTTGTTATTCACAATGGGACTGTAAAAGAATGAGTTCACATATACAGCATAGCAAAATTTTTATTTACAATTATCCGCGTTACGGAATACTTACTGTTGTGATATCGTTGACGGATGAGAGTACGAGTGAGCGAGTCGATGACCAGAAGGCATCTGGACGGATCCCCCATATCCAGGAGAGATTTGCGAATCTGGGACACTCGATCGCTGAATAAAAGAAAAAAAAAATATTAATAATTATTTTCGCATAATATACTGAATCTTTAATGCAAAGCATGGCAATCGCAACATTTTCATCGGATATAATCTAATATATCTTACTTTTGTAATAAACTGCATACCTGCAACGATACATTTGGCGGTGCAACAGTATTGTTCAAAAGATTATCGATGTTATGAATAC
>JBCAUJ010000005.1:2646529-2686613 GCA_038406275.1 Cataglyphis albicans | reverse complement strand
AATAACGAGTGCAAATAATATATATATATATATATATATATATATATATATATATATCATAACGAGTGCAAATAATATATATATATATATATATATATGTTTTGCCCAAAAAATAAGAAATACACTCGCACTTATAGCACGTAATAAATTAGTTGTCAACCATAAACACGTTAAGAAAACACTTAATAAACTGGAAAAAAAAATTCTTAAAGTAGAAAAGAAAGAAACTTTAGAAACCTAAGTCTTTTGTGAAAAGAGGCGGGTTTTTCCGTTTTTTAGTTCGACAATAGGGTATTATAAATTTCTATGGAGATCTCTGAAAGACTCTATGAAGCCTTCTATGTAGTTAAATTAAAAAGAATAAAATCGAAAAATTCCACATTGCGCTCCCTTTTAATTTTTAATTCAGTTTGAGATATCACAGGATCGCGCAGTTTATATTTATTATTCATTTATAATTACAATATTGAAATTTTCAATAATTCTGATTAATTCCATAACTTTTTATCAAAAATAATTATAATCAATCCGTAAAAAGTTGACACAAACTATAATTTGAGGGTTTCTAAATAAGAGATAAGATCACTTTTTTCACAATATATGATCCGAAGTAGTTATCAATTACACAAGAAAATTGTGGAAGATTAGTTAGACACGTTTTCTCTTTTCATTAATCTTAGAAATTAGTCGCAAATTGGCCGAAAATTCTAATTTAAATTATTTATTATCAAATAATTTATTATAAGATTACCTGTGGTGTGGCTGATATTATAGACGCGGGCAGCTTCGTTGGTACGTTCGTTGTTTGCGGCGGCTGTTTCGCTAATAAAGATGCCAGCATCTTATTCTTCTCCCACAGTTTGCTCGTCGCGTTACTCGAGGAGCCCGTTCCTGAAGAAGATACTTGATGCGAGCCGTCCACGGGTCGTTTCACAGCCACATTCAAATCGCCATCCTCTCCTGGTCTCTTCTGGCCTACCTGAGTCGCACTACCAAGAGCCACGTGATCACTTGATTGCGATGGCGACGGCGTGGTATTCCGAAATCCAAGACTCCGCAAGAGAGAATCGTCCTCCCGATTCTACAATACACGAAATATTCTTTGTTTCTTACATTTCTTAGTTCCTAGTTTCTAATTCCTTAATTCCTAGATCTAGTTTTCCCAGTTCTTTATTTCTGTCACTCCTAGCTCGAATTCTATCCCCACCTCCTCGAATAGTTATAACATTAGAGAAGAAAAATTTAGATTATGCTGGGTCTCGAACTTGGTATCTTCTATTATCTCGTCATTCTATATATATAACTTCTCGCCATATATACATATAAATATATATATCTTTTCTACCAATTCTGGTTTGACCTTAAAACTTCCAAAAAAAGAAAAAAAAAATAATATGTTATAGAAAATTGTTATATATATTAATGTAAAAAACTGTTTAAAAAAATAATATTATTTTAATCTGTACAAAAGTTATTTCAGTTAAAAAAAATTACCAGAAAAAATTTACGCGTAAAATAATCGTTTTAATTTCCTACAAAAATAATAATATAAAGAATTATAGCAAATTAAAAATTATTAATTAATAAAAATATTAATTAAAAATAAAAACTTATGCTAAATTTTTCTTTTTCTTATTTATAAATAGAATCGTTTTAATTAAAAAGCTATTATATACTATATATATAGTACAGAATATTTATTTCAATTTCTTACAAAAATAATAATATTAAAAATTGAAAATTTGTCTAAAAATCAAAAGTTAGAAATTAATACAAAAAATACAAGAAATTAAAAAATTTTTAATTAAAAAAACGACGCTGCTAGGCTGAAGAATATGTTAAAATTGGCAATAAAGCATACTTGTTGTTCTTGTAACTTTCTCTCTTCATCGGGATCTTTCATCAGTTGCTGCAGAAGCTCATTTCTTTTCTTCACTCCAGGACGTGTCTCATCATCCTCGTCATCATTTTTTTCGTTTAGTAACTTAAAATGCAAAAAAGAGAAAATAATAAAGTGATGGGGGTTGAAAACAAATATGTATGAACCATTGTTTTTTCGTAGAAAGATATATATAACTAAAAAAATAATTGCAATCGGGCAATCTAAAGTTTGATTTAAAATAGATTTAGCGATAAATTTTATTTAGAATTCTCGATTTTTCTGTAAGTAATCAATCGAATATAATTGATAGCGATACAAAATAAAATAGTAAACAAAACATATTCATTGTCAATTTTATATTAAATTTTTATTGTTTATAGTTTATAGTTATTAATGTCGTCATAATTATCAAAACCATTAAATTACCTGCAATAGCATATTATTTCCGAGCGATGACTTGGAGTGCTCCATGCTTGATTTTGACATGTTGCTAGGACTCGTGCGCACTTTATGCTCCGAATGATAGTCGTCTTCGTCCTGCTGGTTCAACAGAATCTTCAGTATTCTGTGCTTGTTCTGATTATCCGAATCATTATTCGTATTATCTTGGCTGTCGTCGCTGGCACTCGGGCCCTTGGTCAACAAGTTTCGCAGCCTACCAGATTCAGTGGATATGGTATTCTGAGTCTCGACAGCGCTGCTGGTCCTCGCCGTCGCATTGTCCATGGTACCGCCGCCACTGTTACTAGTAGGACATCCGCTCTTGCTATTCTCTTCCGTTCTCTTGATGGTCGTCGTAGCGGTGTTACTTCCGATGCCACTAACATTGCCGCCATTAGTGTTGATACTGCTGGCGACATTGCTACTCAACGTAGATGTCTGCGTAGTCTCTTGAAGAGGACTAAAGGGGAACGAATTACTGAAGGTGTGAGTAGCGCTGACCGTCGGACTGAACGATCGTAGAGGACTACAGTGAGATGCCACTGCCGAGTTCGAGAAAGTTCCCTGTGGACTCGGTGATGTCGGTGCCGGCTGGGAAGATGGTCGTGAGTTCGGTGGTCCACTCGTTCTCGATTCTGGCCTATCCACCCACCCAGCACTACTATCCAAATCCCAAGGTGTGGAACTAGGGAAAAGCTCAAATTCCAGGTCCATGTTTCCCGAAAAGTGATTAAACGGATTGCCGCTCGACGTGCTTAGTGACGTCAGAGGGTTGCATGAATCACTGCCACTACCGCTACCACCGCCGCCGGTACTCCCCGTGTTAAAGGCGATTGAGTTCGACGATGTGGCGGCATGCGACACCGCCATACCACGAGCACTGATACCACTCACTTGACCGTTCGACAGATGCGCGACGGGCATCAGCGGACCACCCACGTTATTGTTATTGTTACCGTTATTATTATTACTATTATTCGCACAACGGTTACTAGGGTGTCCTGAGCACATTTTGTTGTTGGAAAGCTGACCACTCTCGATAGACATTAAGTCATTGTCCCTATTATAAACAATAAATCAACACATTTATTTATTAGTTAGATTCACATCTTCTCTTTAATCTAAAATTAGTCGTAATTTATATAAATCGCAACTGAGATGTTTTGCATCAGCTTAATCATCTCTCTTCATCGACATTCAATGACTACATATTATCCTATAATTTCAAAAGAGAAAATAAAAAATAATAAAAGAATTTTTTTACGTGTATATTACAACCAGTTTTGTTTAAAAGTGTTATAAAATAATACTATTATATATAATAATCAAAAATATATTTTAGGTTATTAAAATATATTTTAAACATTTTATATATATAAAATTTAATTAGTTTACTGTAAAAATGGCAGTTCTCACAAAATTCTCCATCCTCAAAAGAAAAAAGAATAATTAAGCTGCTGCTTTTTTTAAGATATCAAAATATAGTCAAATAACATTCTCTTTTGACTTCAATGTATTTTTCAATGGATAATCATTTATCAAGTTATCAGAAAATAAGATAAGAATATGATATCACATTTATAATGTTGCATTAATCCTAAGTATTGAGAGCAATATACTTACCCGATGATGGAACTAGTAGCCATCATGAAATCGTTTTCGAGTACATTCATCACACTTGCTTTGAAAAATTTTGACTTTGTTTGAATCTTAAGAAACTTATCAGGACTAACGCGCAGTCGGTATACATCGCTCGTGTTTTCACCGAGTTGAAGCGTATCGCTCAAATGTTTCGTGAGCGTACTGAGATCATGAGGGTGGCACAAATCCTTAATCGTTGTGCCTATCAGGTCCTGCAATAAAAACATATCCATGAATATCTCTCAAGCAATTCTGCGATACATAAATAATTATATTATATAATTATATTATATATAAATAATTATATTATATATAAATATTATATTATATTATATTATAAATAATTATAGTATTATCCTTGTTAGAAATATAAATTGAAGTATCTTATTTCAATTTTAAAAACAATTTCAAGTTTTGAAATCAAACTTTAATTAACTTCAATCAATTATTTCCTCCACTTGAATATATGATTTAAAATTAATTATTCCAAAATATCTTCTTTTTCAACGTAAGAAAAGATATATTATCTTTCGGCATAAATATGCATAAAATAAGAATTATATAAAAAAAAATTACCTAAAAGGTGTTGGAAAATATATTGTTAAATTATCATTATCAATCATATTTAATCTTCTTCTAGTTGAATTAAGTAATAGATAAACAAATGTAATTAATTTTATACTCTAGCAAAAGAAAGATAATAAGAGCTTCCACGTAAAATATAAAATATTAAAAATTATTAAATATATTAAATAAATTTCAAAAAAAACTTTTATATTTTTTTTTTTAATTTTGTATTACCCACACACACAAATTAAAACAAGAAAATTATCTCATCCAGAATATAATTCTATAAAGAAATATTTTATTTGTTTTATATAATAGCGCACAATTATTATTGGATTGGCGTATCCAGAATGAACGTGATCAAGATATACGACGTGGTTGTACACACCCTTACCTTGCTTAGGTACTTGGAGTAAACGGGGGATAACCAACTGACGTCAACCGCGATAATCTTCCCAGTGGTATCTAATTTGACGGTGAATTGTTCAATGGGAGGTGGACCAATGGGCTTCTCGATTGGCGGTATTCTACGCGCTACGCACATCACGCAAGGACCAATGTCTGACGACTCGGAGGACACATCACCGCTTTCTAGACGATCAGCGTTACTGGGCAGAAGAGCAGAACAGATTTGCATAGACTCGTACTTCGATACTCGCTGTTGCTTCTCTTCCATAGTCTCGTCCTTATCATCAGGAGGCTTCACCAAGAAGCGGCAATTGAAAGTGCGGTTCCTGGTCTGAGGTTGCGGCTCGCTGGTCCAGCCTGCAATATATATAATAACTTGAATATGTCGTTTTTCTAAAGAATTGAAAGAATTAAATTGAATTAATCTATATTACAATTAATTAAAAATCAATTTAATTTTATGTGATTAATGCAAGATATTTTTACGAGATTAAATTTGAAAATCAAATTAAAAAATTAATAAATCTATTTATAATCTAGTTAAAGTCTGAAAAAATTCAAATAAATCTTGTTTTTTCGATTAATTTCAATTAAATAAACTTTAAGAGAAAATAGCTAAATTTTTTAAAATTCTTTCTAAGAAAAGAAATGTCATCAAATTTCATCTAAACAATATAATTAAAATTCAAAGAGGATATTATGAAACATCCGGTACAACTACACATGTAATCATAATTTTAAAAGAAATTCAAAATAAAGTTCAAAAATAAAGTTAATTGAACAAGATTGTAATTGGAGTATATATGCAACGCAAAGACAACAGAAATGATTAAGAGAAGCACCAATTCGCCAGAAATACATGTTGCCATTTCTTGACTTTATGAAAAGTATCTTTAAACACACAGGACAAAATAAAAAGGAGGAAATGAAAAATGAGACCCTGAGGAAACAGGATCTTTGCATTGAATATTGAATTATTCATGACCTACTAATTATGCTTATCTACAATCTACCCTAATCGAATACTACAACCCCTAAGGAAAGGAATGTACCGTACGCGATACAGTTAAAAAATACATACCTAACGAAGACATAGGTAACAAACTAGGCATAAAGGTGTTGTGATCCCCATGATGAATAATATTGTAAATATCCTTTCCGAGTACATCGTCCTTCGTGTAATTTATGTACTGCGTTATGTTCTCCGTAACGTACTCCACGCGGCCTTCCGTATTTACAACAAATAGAAAGCCGTCTAGCGCCTGTATGAAAAAAAATATAATTAAATTTATGGATAATAATTTTTTTGGAATAATGCAATTAATGTAGAATAATTTTTGGAGTAACGAAGAGTAATGCGGTTTAAATTTTTTCTCTGATTTCCGTTCTTTAATTCTTTGACAATCTAATGATATCGTTCCTGAATTTAATTTCACTTATCAATTCAAGCCGATAATACGAACCTCGAGTAAGATAGGGCCAACTTGATCGTTAGATAATATGTTAGGATTCGACGAGGACACTTCCCCCTGTTGTACGGCATGACTGTTGGAGCCCTCTTGTTGCCTAAAGTGCCGAATCTGTCACAAAAAATATTAAACATGAATTAATGTTTTTTGTATCATCATTGTATATTACATTGTAAATATACAGGTCATCATGAGCTATGCGCTTTTTCATAGAGATTCTTTAAAAACTCAAAGTTAATTTATAATTTTCTTTGCTTTTTTTGGAATACTCTGCATATGAAAACTGTGCAGTACAATAGATATATTATCAATTGATAATAATATTATCTGAAAAAAATATCTGTAATAAATTTTAATAATATTGTAATAAAGTCTTATAAAACTATAATTTGACACGCGTAAATTTGTGAGCAGATCGCTCATAAATAAATGGTGTCCAAAAAAAATCTGACGATTGCTTAGTGTAATTTGAAAAATTATTAACATAGAATAAAAAAATATAAACATATAGTACCAATTTGAACTTTCGTAACTTTGATATTAAAAAGATTTGATATTAAAAGGATTGCGCTGCGCACAAGCCTTTATCTCGCACTCGATTTAGGTAATCGTCTCTCATGCGTTCGTCTCGCCTAACTAATGTCCGCACAAAAGCGTCGTGTATAAAGCAACTCCACGCGAGCGAAATGATGTTTAAGGTCCATTTCCACTTGCTCGTTTTATATCGCACCCGATATTGTATTATATTCCATAAGAGACGAAATAAAATGTTTTTATTTTTGTAACCGCGCCATCGTTGAGGAAAAAAATATTTTAAGATATAACGAATGACACAAAGACAAAAATCTATCTCACGATTTTAACAAACGTGCGATCCTGAAATGTCAAAATCAATAATCACGCCCGATTTTACCGAGAAACGCTGTCTATACGCTGGCTACAGAAAGGACAAGTTCAAATGGACCTTTAATCTTTTCCATCTAATAGAACGGCGGTAGCATTTCCCTCACGACGTTCGCGTTATGCGTGACGCGATAATGCGTGGAAACGACTGACTCCGCTTTTTGTATATCCCATACACACGCATCTCGCATACACAAATGCTACAGCAAGTCGCTCAAGTGATGTCACGCTACGAGTAAAACGCAATGTCATTGCGATGCAAAATTTCATCAACGTAAAATCCTTTCTTTTCATTTTTTTATGATCGTATTTTCTTCAATTATCGAAATTCATATAAATGAAATGTTCAATTGAACTCAACATAAATTTCTTTTGATATAAAGAATATTGTTATATGAAATAATATATCTTTTTATTTTAGATTCTTTCATTTATGTATAACAAGGTGTCTCAAATCTTGTAAAAAAAATTCCCTGATTTTCCAGGTATTTTTATTCAAAATTCTAGGTAAACAAATTTAATTAAAATAAATAATTTAATTAAATTAAAATAAATTTTTTTATTCATACAAAAAAAAAAAAAAAATACAAAATCAAGTTAAGTGCTAGATCTGCAAATGTACTATTGAACAAAATTAAAAAATATTTTTTAATAATTAAATATTTTTTAATAATAAATATTTCTCCAGTTACATAACATTTTCATTTTTTCATTACTAAAAATTACAATAAAAATATATGTGTATTGCATCTTCAATATTTTTTGTCAAGACATTGAAATATACATAAAATAAAGATAAATAGATATATATTTATAATATATTTTAAACGCATAATTCACAACATGACATATCAGCTGATTGCCGATTGCTTACAATGTAAAGGCATTATCAAAGAGAATTTTTTTTCAAGTTCCCTAAGTTCCAATAAAATTCCATGAAAATTCCCAGATACAAAAGAAATTCCTGAGAATTCCAGATGTTTTTCCAAGCAAAAGTGAAATATTACAGCAACTGCGCTGTCACATTATCTTTGTACGTGCCGTTCTAAATTTATTATATATTTTACTAAATACGACAACTAAAAACATTCGTAAAAAATGTATAGCAGCTATTATACTCTCAAACATGTTCTCTCATATGTGAATCATCGTATCGCGACGACGCACTACTTTCCAGTTTACGCGTCTCGATGATAAAACAAAACTCGACAACATAGGAGAGATATATGAAAATATGTGAAAACAAATTGTTGACATGTGTCCTTCGTGTAAAATATGTGGTCATATTTACGGAATGTTTACGCGCGCGGTATCAGTGAAATAAATGGCAATATATATAAAATATTCGTACCGAATACAAAACAAATAATTCCGTTTGAACAAGCGATCGGATTTTATTGTTAAACACGTACACGGCGTGTATATCATTGCTTTTACACATCAAAATATAGATTTGTCAAATTGATTATGGCACGCGAGTATATCAGCAGTCGCAATAATGGTACAAAGGCAGATAGATAAGAGAAGAAAACGCGCCATGATAAGAAAAAAGAGGATAAAAGGAGACGTTAAATTACAAAGAATAATTAGTAAATAAAATGCAATTGTGGTATGAACAATTTTAAATTTTCTTTTGCAGCTCAGAATGCATTGTCTCGATATTTTCGTCAAGATATATTCCAGATTAATCTAATCTCTTCTGTGTATAAAAGAAATACGGAAAATTTAGAACATGTACATTTTAAAGAATCAGAATACATGATAATTTATAAAAATATTACGTTGATACAATTGAGAACTTAAAAATATATACTATACAAAGAAGCTAAAGCTTTCTTCTTTCTACAAAAAAAGCAATTTTTAATCGCATATGATCGGATTAAGATCAATAAAAAAGCATTACCAAGGTTCTAGTTTCAGAATCTTTTAGTCGTGTTCAATTCTTTTTATTTGTTGCAAAATTATAATAAAAAAACGCGATGTTCGCCTTTGAGAAAATTTTTCAAAAATTTGTCAAAGAATGCTGAAGATAAAAAAAATTGTAGCACAATTTCGTTAACGGAATTTTAAAGAGCATAGTTTTATCTATAATTTACTTTTTTAACGAATGTCCTACAATTTTTTTTACTCACTACTGAAGTAAAAACAAGATATTGACTTTAAACGTCATAATTAGTGCAAAAATTATCGCACAATAATTATTAAGAAGACAATTTAAAGAGAAAAGTCACTTTAAAGGCACTTTAATATGCACTAATTGCTTCGGCCTTTTGCACGAGTAATTAAGATATTTTTTACTTGTAAATATTGCAGAGTTTATACAAATGTTAGCGATTTTTCATTAATTTGATTGATTTAAATGAAAAGGGGCAATTTTTATTCGATTTTAAAGTAACGATTGCACTTAACAGATAATGATTGAAAAGCCAATTAGTGGATTTTAAAGTAACGACATTTCTCCTTAAATTGCTTTTTTAATCAATAATTTTTTCATTAGTTATAATAATTTCATTAATTATAACACTCAAAGTCAATAAATTTTTACTTCAATAGTGAATAACTCGGTGAAAAAGAATCGTAGAGCATTCATTAAAAAATCAAATTAAAATTCTGCTTTTCAAAACTCGGTAAACAAAATTGTATTACAATTTTTTTTTTCTTCGGCACTCTGACAAATTTTTGAAAAATTTGTTCAATCAACGAACGTCGCTTTTTCATAATATAATTTTGTAATAAATAAAAAGAATTGAACTCGACTAAAAGATTCTGAAATTAGAAACTTCAAGCTTTGTGACGCTTTTTTATTGATCTCAATCCGATTTTATGTGATAAAATTACAGCCATTTGAAAATTCCTTTTTTTTTGCATATTATATATATATGTGTGTGTGTGTGTGAGTGTATAAAATTGATTTTTAATTCATTTTTTTAAGCTTGAGAGAGACAATCAACTATAAAATTTAAAAATTTTGCTAACTACAAGATTATTATCATGTGAGAGATAATTGGTTCTATTAAATTTTAGAATTATATGCATAAATTATATCGGGAATGATTAAATATCTAGATTTCAATTCAAGCCATTCTCGTTCTCAAAGAGGAGAAGAGTGCCTTTGCTTCTCCTGTGGGGTTGAAAATTTACTTTGCTCGGCGAATGACTAAGAGATCATACGAATCTTCGAGAGAACGGGGTACTACGTCGAAAGTGCGTGCGTATGTATGCGTGCGTGCGTATGTATGCGTGCGTGCACATCGGTTTTTGTACTGTATACACAGTCCATTAGCCCTCGCGCGTCTGTTATCCGTCATTGCGTCAGACCGCTAACGAAACAACGACACCACTCAGGGAAGGGACTTAAGGTAGTTGATCCGAGCCAGCAAGCAAGTCGTTGCCCAAATGTATAACGCCGTGAAAGCCGCACGTAACTCGATGACTCTCTATCGAGAAAACTCGACACGAGGCAATATTATCATGTTGAAAAAAATAAATAAATAAATAAATGAAAAAAAGAACACCCGGTATATTTTAACAAGCGAATGAGATTTTTCGTCGCTCGCCGAATCTTTTATCAGTGTTTTGCAATACTAATGATCTGCACAGTTGGAAAATTCGTGATTAAATTCGATATTACGTCCCAAACAATCCACATAAAATTTTGTTTTAATTGAACGTAATATTGATATGTCAAATATTGGTGATACTGTATTATATTATATTAATATTTCACCACAAAATGAATGCAAACTTCGTAGTAATTTAAAATACATTTTCAGTGTAAAATCAATATATTTAATGGTAGAATTAATTTAGAACAAAGGTTATTGATTGTTTGTAGTTACTCTCACTCCTATTATAGGATAAAATCAATATTTCTTTTCTGTAAATTTTGACAGATAAATCCTATCACTAATGAAATATACCTTTTATGTAAAATTAAAAATCGTGTTATTTTTACATTTTTTCCAGTTGTTTTAATAACTTAATATTTGAGTTTAATTAATTCAATAACAATATTAATTCAATATCTTAAATTAATATATGTATGTGTTAAATATTTAATACAAAAATTTTAACCGGCATATTTTTCAACAAAGAAACATAAATTTTCCAACTGTGTTGAATAAACAATTAATGACGATGACAATTAATAAACAATTAAAGACTCTTGAATTTAAATTTAAAAATATATTAAAATACAAATCATTCTTTCTGAAAATACTTTGCGTTATTCTTTTATAAAATATTCTTTTAAAAATATTTTAATATTTTTTAAATCGATCGAGACGAAGGAATAGAAATAAGAAATTCAATATGAGCCAGTATCTCTCAAATTGACGTTTATGATTAGTGACATAATTACGTCACGTTATCATCACCGTTAAAAAATCATCGAAACACTTTCTCCTCGCGAAAGATCGTTCCGTAAAAGAGAATAAGAAACGATTCAACACGCGTTTAAGATTATCTCTTCCCTCGTTTCCATTATCACACACACACACGCACACACGCACTCACAAATACTCACGATACCGCACAGCTTCATTATCATTCTCGACGCAATTTAAAGAAACGGCGTAAAAGCGCAAGTAGAACGCATCGTATTGTATCGGATGTTCGCAAAAAAAAATATATATATATATCAGCAATTCTGATGCTCTCTAATAAATCATCGAAAAGAAAGAGAGAAAGAGAGAGAGAGAGAGAGTTCAATCTTCATTTTAAGATCATTAAGGCTTAATTCAAAATTGAATAATAAAACAATTGTTACCTTGATATAAAAGGAATAAAATTCAAAAGGGAAGAATTTTCACATGTAGCGATATTATAAATGCAGGATATAAGTTTCTTTGTTCATTAAAAGTATAGCAATCAATGTAAAAGATGGAACTGTCAAACGCGACGTTCCCCGAGATTAAATTCCTCGAGAATCGATTGATTAAAAACTCTAATTTACGAGAACGCTTTAAGGGGGAGGATCGCAATGTCGCGATATTACTATTTCAGACGATCCAAATACGGCGTGCTCTCGAAATTCCCGCGTTACCGGCCGGAATTCACGGTCGCGAGCGCGCCCGCGAGAGCGTGCGGAAAAGACGCGTCCTTGAGCTCGTATCTCGCGGCGACGATAGATCGCGCGGTTGTAATCGACGCGGCGCAATCTGTCAGAGTGTGGCGCACACACAAGCACACATATACACATCGCACAATAATCGGCACATATACACCGGTCACGCACACAGGTTACTCGGAGCGCGTCTGCCGTGGCCTCGAAAAGTCGGTGACTCCAGGTCGGAGCGCGCGGCCGACAAACGATTTGTGTGCATGTGTGCGCGTGTGCGATGTTGCCGCTAGCCGCCGCTCCTCCACTGGAAGGCGGCGAGCGTGTGTGTACGTGGCTGACGTATGTATACGTGCACGTGTACGCATTTCTCTTGTCGAATCTCATCGCGTCACACGTCGCCCGCGATAAATTCTTCTTCGATGTGCATTTCCACAAGGGACAGAAAAGGAAGAGGTAAGAAAAAGAGATCGCACCGAGAGTGCGGTCCAGATGACAGTCTCATGACAAAAGAAATAGAGAGAGAGAGAGATTTGACGGATATCGAATCGATTACGCGTGGAAGACAATGCTGAAAAAAGTCTATACGGTTTTCGCACGAGGGTGCAACATGTATTGAACCGTTCCTGTGAGATTCCTCCGACCACAATGACACTTCGTCGTTGCGGGTGGAATCTCTGACGGACCGAAGCAGACGCCGAAGAGATATCCAGGAGAGAGAGAGAAGAGGAGGAGGAGATGCTCGCGAGATAAAGCGGATTGAAAGAGAGACGGTGACATTTACATATATATATATTTTTTCTGCCTAGAAAATTTCAATCGACTCTACCTAGATCGCATCACCAGGGTCGCTGCGCATAACGCCATCGCGCAGATGACGTCACACAATTCTCTATCTCTCTCGCATTCTCTCTCTTTCCCTTTCTCTCTCTTTCGCTCAGGTAGATCGAATTGTAGCGGCGCCGTTTGGAAGGTTTCCTATTGGCCTCGGTGACATCACACTCAAGGTCATGCAACAAACTGTCGCTCGGGACAGGAGCAGAGCGATCTCTCCGCTACCATGCGACGTACTCGGGGCCGTATCCGTATCCGATTCCTTCGCGGATCCTTCCTCTTTTTATTCAGCCGACGAGACACACGGAGGGCTTCTGTCAGCCGCGCGATCTGTCAAGGGGGCTCGACAACAACACGTGCTTCTCCGCGAATCGCAAGACTAACGCGCGCGCGGGCGAGAACGCAGACGGGAAGTCGATCCCATTCCTCTGTCCTCCTCTAGCCCCCTTCCCTAGACCTTTTTCGAGCAGTACTGTGTGCGCCGGTAGTAGGCTACCGGCTCGAAAATCATGTACGGATAGACGGATGAATGCGAACCGGACGCTTTCCTGGCGGTGCGCGAGACTCCGAAACTCGGCCGCGCGCATGCGCGCGTAGCAGCTGAGCGCGCCTCGAGGACCGTATTCTCCGCCATGTGAAGATGAATATGTTATCGAGAATATCATTATCTCTTTGTTCTAGCTGAACTTGCCACGCTTAAATAGGTATGTTTATTTCTGAGCGAGAGAAAGAGTAAAAGGGAAAAGAGAGAGACGGAATATATGCAAGAAATGTGACTAAAAAAAAATAAACTTACTCTTTTTCCTTTATATTTTACTTTCTTTTATTGAATACATGCTAAGTTTTTCGATTATATTATGAGTGATGAGTGTAGGATTTTAATGACAGATTCTAGAGAAGAATTAAAAATTATATTTTCTACATTTTTTTTTTTTCGATCCCTCAGCTGTCTTCTCTCTTTACAAAATTTTTTAAAATATATATTTATCTCATTTTAAATAAATAGAAATTGTATAAAAAAGAAATATAAATAGCAAACAAAAATTCAAAAGCTTCGCATCTGAATTTTTTAGGAACATAGATTCTTAGCTTTCACAGATTTTTTGTTTGAAATTTAATTATTTAAGGGTTAAACAATATTAAACAATATTAAAATAAATGGACCCTCATTGCATGCAATACATGAGATTTTTTCGAATAATTACACGTTAAAGGAATATCGATTTCACAGATTCGTATTAGAATCTAAATTTAAAATTAACAGAATATCTTGGTAATTACACGTCTTAGTAATTAAAAGTGACTAGAAGATAAGATCAGTAATTAAACGACTTTTAGTAGAGTAGGCTTTCGATATCTCGTTAACAAAAAATAACGACAACGTTCGGAGACATTGATATCCTGGTAAATAGAAGTGCTTAATAGAAGGTAGTATCAAGTAGCATCAATAACTAGAAGACTTTTGAAGTGGTATTGATATCTCGATAATAGATAGCGACAATGTTCGAAGACACATAATAACATCGAGATTTCAAAGCAATTTCATATATTTATTATAATCTCTGAGTATAAAATATCGATATTATTATTTATAACTCGTCAAAATATAATTTATACGATATTTTTAAACAAAAAAAATCAATTAATTAATTTTAAAATATTATAGACACACTCTCTCTCTCTCTCTTTCTTATCTTTGCATTTTTTTATCGTAATAATTATTAAAATCAACACGCTGCGCTTTCAACTGCCATGTTTCCTCTCATACCTTCTCAAAATTTCAGACACACTGTAATTTTTAGTCACACTCTCCTAAGTTTTCAGAAAAATCACTGCAAAATCGATTAAGACAAGCTGTCCGAAATTTCTTTCGTACGCCGAGACGCAAAAGAATTCAGACAAAAATCTGTCCAAATCTTTAGAAAATTTGTTTACAGCCTACCGTCCTCCTCGTGGAAGAATATCGACGAGCCGATATGGCTCTTCGATCGAACCGGACGAGGAAGCGCGCTGCGCTTAAAATTTCAGTCGACCACGCGGGACCTTCGCTCGCCATTAGGCGCAGTTACGACACAACATTATCGAGTCTTCAAATTTCTTAGAGGCCGAAATCCCGAGGCAGGGCCCGGACCGGATCGTGGTCTCCGCCAATGGGGAGCGTAACCTCGCTCGATCGCCACTGAGTCAAGGGCTTAGCCTTAGCGGTCGTTATGCAACTGCTCTGGCTACCTCGCGCGTTTTAGCCGACGTTAGCGCGAGCACGGTTTAATAAAGGAGGGGGGGGGGGGGCGGGACCTGTAATTATCGGTGTGTATCGTTAGCGGATTAATCGCGTATCGGTTTAAAAAAAAAAAAAAAAGGAATACCCCGTAACTGCGTCTTTGACCTTTCGCGAGCGGAGTAAACGATGCGATTATATTAGCGATAATAATAGACTCTCTCGAATGAAATTTCCTGTAAAATAAAATAGACCCTAAAGTGAACGGCGTTATGCAAAAGTGAATTAACTCGCCGAGAGCTTAATTCGAGATAATTTAAGATGCAAAGTTTTATACATCGCCAGCAGAGAAAGAGAAGGAGAGAGATCCAGTGGCATGTGTATATAAATATATGTGACTCTTTAAAAATAAATTCATTAACTTTAAAATTCTATTCATTCGGATTAATTCGTTTAACCAACTTGTGCATACTTCCGTTTCGCGTAATTTAATTGGACTAATAACTTGTTAAACGATAAAAACATGGCACATTTTTTTGCGTTTTATACACATGGCACTTCGAATTATACACACACTGGATGTAACTTATTATAAAAATATAACACAAGCTTCCACATGTAGCTAGACACATATAAAATTATTTATATTTTACAATATATATTCTAAAATATATTTTAATATATTTATATTAATATGTTATAAAAGTATATTGCAAAAAATATACAAAAAGAATGTACAAAAAATATATTACAAAAGTTATTTTAATATATTTTAAATATGAAAAAATATCTTTTAATATTACAATATATTTTAATATATTTTATAATATATTTTTATAATTATTTATATTATATAATAAAATTCTGGGGGTACGAGTTTTTTTCCGCATTAAATGCAAACATACATTATGTGCGAGACTTGATTCAAAATCGCAAAACGATTGTATCGAGGCGAGTTGATCGAAAAGAAGCCTACGAGTCAAGAAACATACGAGTTATTCAAGGAATCTATGAGGTTGGCCGAATTTAATTTACCGAGTCGCTCAAAATCTCTCGTGTTTCTCACACATGGAAAAAGTTGTCTCGAGTAAGCTTTAAATTATCTGAACGATGTCATGATCATCTGTAGCAATGTACGCGCAACTGTAATAATACACTTCAAGTGTATAAGTATTATCGAGCAAAACTTCATTTATGGCGAACTTATTAGTTAATTCGAGACGTTCACTTTCTCTTTAAAAAAAAAAAAAAAAAGTCTAAACGCGAAAAGTTTCTAAATCGAAAAAACTTTCTTCTTTTTGGCAATGGGACTGCAATAAAATCATTTATTCTTACTGTAATACTACTATCGTTAATTCTTGATTAAAGATGTATAAAAAAGGTCTGAATTTTCAACTTCAAAGAAATTTTATTTCCATGGAAGTTTAATTCAGAGTATAATTAATGATAATAAATGTGTCAAAAATTATTAAGTTATGAGAAAGATGTTCAATTAATTTAATCTCTGTAAAAACAGATGTTTCAGTAATGAAGCTCGATTTAAATCTCATTATATAATATTTCTCGAACAACGAATAAGTATACATGCAACGCATAAATTGCATATATAATAAATGTCCTGCATATTTAATTAAGATTCCGCAAGGAAAGTTTTCATAAATCTCGTGAGCATAGCGAATCTCGTAAAGATGTTGATAAGGCTTTATTCTTGTATTTAATTTCGACGTCTCCTCAGGGAAAATTTTCGAAACGTTACTGATAATGAATCACATACTATTGAGAAATACGTTGTAAAAACTAGACAACATTTTTTTCAAAACAATAACAGAAATGGGAATTTTTATATTAATTGTCAGCATTTTTTCAGAAAATTTAAACTTTAATTGTCACATTTTTAGCAACAAAATTGAAGATTTGCAAAATATTGGGAATTCATCTAGTAAGAAAAAAATTTCAGATGCAAATAATAATCATCGCGCATTTTTTTTCTGTATTTTTATGTCAAAGTAACAAAGAAATTAATAATTTAAAAATTTCTCTCAACCCAAAATTTAATTTAACACGTCGTAAATCATATAAATGCGCTGTAATATTATATAAACAATAAATACAATTAATATGCCTACGAACGGCGTGTAGAGATTCATCACTACAGATATTTAGATTTCGCAATACGAAGGAAGATCGATCGCTACCAAAGAGTGTCGAAGTAGCAGAACTCCTTAAGAACGAGTTTTTGAATGTTACGCGAAATTCTCATTAAACCGGCGACGATGTAATGTCGCTTTCGAAAATACTATTGCTCTTTCTTTCGTTTAGATCGATACGGGAATATGTGTCATTTATAAAACAGGGCGACCTTTATGAGAGATTCGCTCGTCCCACAAATCTCTCAATAATCCTGAGTGCTTTCTCAAATATTTCATCGTCCTTGCGCGGATTCTTCCACGTTGATCCAAAAACAATATCGTTCAATATTTGATATTTAACGATCAATTTTTCGACCGAAAAATACTGACAACCAATAACATTCTTTCCGACCGTCTTCTGTCAATCGTCATCTACCTCAATTATACAAAATAGCCTCTCACCTTCTTAAGGTGAGGTTCTCTTAAACTTTTTTAAGAGAAACAGCGGGAATAAGTAAAACGCATACGCATGAGACGCGAAGAAAAAATACTGAAAATAATATCGTCAATCTAAAGCGTTTTATTATCTATCTCAAGTAAGAAAGACCTTATAAAATGTCCTTTGACGATCGTAAAATTGTCATTTTGTATTAATACCGAGCAGTTATCTTCAATTTTATGACTCGAGAGAACGATAAAAATTTGTATAATTTCGCAAGTGGAACGTGTGACGTTTTTAGATAGCATTTAATATTATTTCGTCAGCGATTTAATCTTCAAATTTAAATCCCTCTTGGTACGTTATTTAGACTTAGAATTTTTCTTGTTTTCATGAAAAATTTTTATATTTCATCGTTGTAAAAAAAAATATTTTTCAATTTCCATTTAAAATAATTTTCTAAAGAGAATTAAATATATAATGTATTAACTTCTCATGTAAATAATTATTTATATGTACATTATTAGTTTACTATACAATCACAGTCGTGAAAATGATATATGTAGTTTGCTTTCTAGGGAGAGGATTTTATAATATTTATTTTGTTTTGCATTTGCCTAGACGTTTAAGTATAATAACAAATATGATTATATGTCTCCTGACCTTCTCCTAATCTTGTCATTCAAAATCGATATATGACGTTTTATTACCAAGGAAGGGAAAACAATAGTAGAATAGATAAATATGAACGGCACGCTCCTATGATGTCTGTCATTCAATCATCGATTCGCAAGGGAAGATTGAGAAATTTGTCTTCTTACCTGATCGACGGTTCTCTGAAGGATCTGACATTTGTCAGTCTTACCAGAGCTCATCTCCGTGGCGGAAATCAGCTCGGCAAGCTCATCGATAAATGTGTTCTCTTGCGTCCGTCGTCTTTTTTCGTTAAGGCACTTATTACTGAAAACAATCAAAATGCAAAATTAATACATTTACGGTCTCGAGTTGACATAACATTCTTTATAAATTCAGTCATTAAATATTAATGTTAATATTGTAATATGTTTAATAAAAAATGATATATTTACTAATACTAATCAAAATCATGTCATAGATAATAAATTTTCACAAATATGAGAAGATATTTAAATAGAAGAGAAAGAAATTTTAATTAAAAAAAAAAGATTGAAAAATGATATTTTATTATAACGGATTTAAAATAAATATTTCTTTAAGTATATATAGTCAATATTTTTTTTTATATATATGAAAAATTAATTATCTGTAGATTAATGTGTAAAACAACGTGATAAAGTTACCTTTGTTTTATAACAACATTAATGCACAAATAAATTTTTTTATTTCAATATCGAAGAATGTCCTCGTTCGAAATAAGAAAGTATTCAGTTTTTCCAAGAAAATGTAACCAACTCGTAATTTTGTCACGACACAATTTGTCGTGTATTCATGTTTGAAAGCGAGAGATATACAGTTTCATATTTTAATAATAGGTTCTTTGATTGAGACTTTTTGTGTTGACTTTTCCTAAAAAAATAATAAAAAAAAAAAAAAAAATAAATAAATAAATAAAAACTTTAAACGTAAGAAAGTTTCGTAAATTAATTAATTGCAACTCTTGTTTTAATTGAATATCAATGCAAAATTAATTGTGGAATCCATCATTAAAATTGCGAAAAAAAATTGATAAAAAGATTTTCCGCGCATGCAATATAAATACTGCGAAACATTAAAAAAAAAAAAATAGACGATCAAGAATGCCGTGAGAAGATTCGACAATTTTATAAGAAGAAAATTATTAGATGCTGAATCAACTTCTTGTGCCGTTGAAACGTTCAGTTGACCTTGTGTGACGTCACGTCCAGCAGTGACTCTCACTATGTGTTAACGCCACTAAAGTTGCTATTTTAATACCCCAATACGGGTGTCTTACTGTCATTTACATAAATATAAATACTATAACTACTTATATAAATATAAATATTGACATTAGTCATTACATTGAAAATCAGGATTAAAAAAATATATAACTCTTTCCTCGATGCCTCCTTCGTGCAAATAGAAAAATCATGATTTTATTGCTATAAATAAATGTGAAAATCACTTGCATATGTTAATAAAGATTTAAATTTACCGAGGATTACTGTTATACGGTTTCAATTTATAATTAAATGACAATAGGAATATTTTTAAGTTGAGTTTAAAATTATTAATTATTGAATCATACTGATAAATATTCAATTTTTACTAAAATTTAAATATGTCTGATATATAAATATATCAATTTTATAAATATATTAAATAATAGTACACGTGATACTTTAATATTTTTGATAATATTATTCCACGAAGATAATAGCTTCCTGATTTGAATATTTCATAAATATTTCGCATTTAAAGTATCATTTTCTCTGATAACTAATTATCTTTAATCAATATAAAAAGATAGACATGAAAAATCATTGGCGTTAATATTTGATTATCGACTTTTAAATAAAATTATTATGTTCTTTCTTTAATTATTCAATACACGCACATTTATAATAAATTATTATATGAAATGTTAGAAACAATAGTTAAACTCTCTGTGTCACGAATAAAGATGTAATTTATTAAATAATTCAATAAAATTGCATTCGCATGCGATCAAATATTGCTTTGACATTAAAGCCAGTTCAATTAATGGTAAACGCTTAAAAACTCGTGCGCACGCGTTTGCCATTAATAATTCGATCGAAACGATAAGCTCTTTAGTAAATTGGATGGCAATGGATTACGGCATGCTCATCGTAGTGTACGAATCGAGCCTTTTAAATCATGGATTTCCAAATTATAAAACCACCCCATTTGATATTTCAGACACTCGTTTCCCAAATAAAAACTTAAGAAAGAATTAATCCAGAGTTAAATTAAAATAATAAAAGCACTTTAATAAAGAAGTAATAATAAAAATATAAGAACAATAAAAATATAAAGAATAATAAATATATAAATATAAATAATAATTATAAAAATAATAGAAATATAAAAAATAATAAATATAAAAATAATATAAAAATATAAATTAAAAATTTTTTTTGTGATATTTTCAATTTTATCAATAATAAAAATATAAAGAATAATAAATATAAAAATATATAAATATAAATAATAATGAATATAAAAATATGAAAAATAATATAAAAATATAAAGAATAAAAAGCTTAATATTTTTCGTGTATATCATAATTTTCGATGAATTGAATTAAATGATAATAATTCAGAATCATCTTTTTTCACCGACAGATGTATTTTGTGTCAAATGTGTAGCGTAAAAGGCAGAGATATTTATCATTTATTATAGCATACAAATTGCGGATCTGAGCTCATCGTACTTTGAAGAGATATAAAGGACTAGGAGATTATGGTACTCACTGCTGCGACTGCGACTGAGGCTTCGCATCTGATTTCTTTCTTTTCTTGGTAATACCGCCAGTAATCGCACTCATTTTGACCCACAACGGGTCTTGCAATTCATACGGGCCAGGCCTGCAACAAAAGCGCAATCATGATTAGAGAAGTACAGTGACATTTACTAAAAAGGAAAAAGTTTTTAAACATAAAGCATCGATTTCTGGAAATAAATAAGAACCTTTCCATCAAAATTATGTGTCACAAGCAAAATTCTTATTATTTTTATATTATTATCAGAGATAGTAATGAAAAATATAAAAAGGCAATTTTTGCATTATTTTTTTAAATATGTAATTCATAATTATGTATATTATATATATTATATTATTTCTATTTCTATCTTCCAAAAATATTTTTTTTTTTTTAAATTATATGTACATACATATAATTTAAATCAACACGTATTTCTACAATAAAATATTTTTTGAAAACAGAAAAAAAGAGAAATTTTAGAAAAACTTGTCAAGATATATTTTATTCCATTGCCTTCCGTACACACGAGGATAATGTCAAAAATGAATAAACGTCAAAAATACTCGACAACAAAATTGTCAAGCAAAAAAGAATAACAATATTTCGAACATCACCAATGTCAACCATCCTCAGATTATACTCGCACCGTATCCTTCGCCAAGGATACTTTCCGCGGAATTTCACCCCCGTCGCAAACATAACTTGTGCTCGACTAATTTGTTACACGTGGTCGTGAAAGTCGCGCGTGCGATCCCTCCCTTCCCATCGTCTTCTACGCGCGTATAAAACACACGCACACAGAGATACACATCGTCCCTTCGCCGTTTATGCGCATACATCGTCACTGACATTTCTTTTGCTTTTCATATTCTCGTTTACCTCGAGAAATCGACGGAAGCTTCTTCGCGACGAGGGTACATTGTGCTCGGCCAACGCAAAAGTCGGATAAAAAGAGCTTCGGGAAGAGCGAGCGTGCCGGCATTATTTTAAAGGGAGAAGGATCTAAACGCACTTCGCCATCGATAGAGCACACCGACAAATTGGTGTTAAATTGTTCGGCTTAAATCTCGAAGACACTTGGATTCGCATGATCGAGCATCTCTCCCCGAAAACTTAAGTATCTCTCAAGCCCAAAATCCTTCAAAGACGCTACGGTAAAGATCGTATTTTGGAATAAACTTTCGCTGTGCTGCTACTTTCGCGGTCAAATAAATTTTATTTTCAACATTTTCTAAGATATTTTTATTATGATAATAATAATAATATTAATAAAGTATAAGAAATTATCGAAAAATATAGATAATTTTGAATGTTTCTTTTCTAAAACAAGGCTTAATTTATTAAACCCCTAAACCAAAATTTTTTTTTTTGACACTTTATATGACACATGATGATTGTCGCTTTATCGAAATCGGATTCACCGGGACTGCTATAAATACGCGACTCAAAATAATGCCTTGGACTACTCTCCGGCGGTGTAATGCAGCGTGCGATTCCTTGAGATCGTCCTTTTTTTTTTTTTTTTTTTTTTTCTTTTTTCCTCTGCGACCGCGCCGGTTTATCGTCGCGCGAGCGACGGCGACGACGAGAGCGACTCCCTTCGCCCTTTGTGCATCCCTTTTCGGTTCGTTTCCCACGAACCAATAAAATTCCTTTATGACGAGACACACGCGTCGGCAACGTTATAATAAGCCGGGGAATCGGCCGCTAACGAAGTGCCTAAAGATAACAGATAATGCGCGCTAATGACTGCCGGAGCAATTACAACAAAGGTCGCTCCCGGAAGCGAGCTTTTGTTATCCGCAAAATATTCCTGAAGAGAGAACACGCATGCTTTCAACTGTCAATATCGCACGAGGTCGGATTTACTTAATATCGTCGATTTTAAGGCAAAATAAAATTTTCATTTCTCCACTTCATTACGTGTATGAATCGAAATGACAAACGACAATTTTAGGACACCCTGTACGCTTGGCAGACAAATCGAACGATCGCATCGTGTCTCCTATCAAGGCGCTTGAAGAGTGGGTGAGATAATAGCTTACGCGGGTTTACGCATGAAATTACTTGTTTACTCACTTGTGCGAATCTCTTACGAGACGTAAAGAAGATCGCGATTTATTAATCTATCATTTTTGTAAATTACGAATTACACGACTTTTATTCGCGATTAAATGAATAACAACCGAAAGCGTTCGGAAGTCTCGATATAGGATACGGTGTGTTACATACGCGATCGTTAATTTATCGACGTGCTGATAACGCAATTAACAAGTTGTAAAGCACACGGATTACTACATCATAAATTAGACACGTTACATCACTTTCCTGACCGAGGCGCAAACACCGCTTTTCGGCCACACTCTTGCTAATAACGAGACTATTCTCTCTAAATGCGTTTCGTACACTTTCTTTCTTTTTTTCACCTTCACATCTTTTCTCTCGCTCTATCTGTAAATATATCCTTATTTGAACACGGTTAAATATAGATATATGGATGAAGCGCGTAAGATTTTTTGAACGCTTTGACGTATGATATTTTGAAATAAATCAATTATTTTGGAAAAAATAATATGTACTGATGAATTTTTTAAAACTCTGTTTTTAAATAAATGCTTTTGATTTAATTTTCAATCTCACATAATAATTCATTAATGAGTCGAATTTAATTGTTATATTTTAACGAATTTGAAGGAAAGAGAAGAAAAATTCATGAAAAATTTAAATATTGAAAAATAAAAAGTAAAATATTAATAGAAAAGAATTATTAAAAATAAAGAAGAAAATAAGCGAAATTTAAGATAACGTCAACGTCAAAAATTGTGAAAAATGTGTAATCTCTGCGACACTTTGCGCGAATTAAACAGAATACGAAAGACGCGTAACTTTATACCCAAACAGCACTCAAATAAATATTGATGTCGAGTTGCGTTATCGGCAAAACACTCGCGAATAAAAATGTTATACCTTTGCAATACGTGTCGAGTGAGCATTACATCCGAAAAAATCGACGATAACTTATATCGGGCGACTTTTACGTCACTTCATAATCGGTTTCGGATTTCGGTACGACGCAGCAAAAAAAAAGAAAAAAAAAAAAAAAAATCGCACAAGAAAGCGCGAATAAAATATTACAATTTAAAAACTTCGTTAGTCGATAAGCAACGATACCAGAACGAATTTGCGTGCGTTTAAAGACACGCACGGTATAAAATGTATTTTTCTCCTTCAATTCATAGATCATCTGATTAAACTTTAATGGCTTCTTCGATCCATGTACGATCGACTTCTCCCGCAAAAATACAAAAATATTCGAAAATTGTCACACAAAAATATTACAAAATTATATATAATAAATTATAAAATTAATAAATATATTTATAAATATTAATAAATATAATTATAAAATTGCTTACAATTATTATTAATAATTTGATAAAAATGTTATTTTTTTAATGATATTAAACACGATAAAATCAAAAAATACTAATAATTATTAAAAACTAGTTTATTATTCATAATTTATTATCCTTGTTTGATTTGTAAAAAAAAAAAAAAATACTATTTGCTCTAATTATTAATGTGTTATTTTTTAACAATAATTTAATAACAATCCCGTATAATCTCGATAAAAGTTTTAATTGTTGAAAGATTAACAATAAAAGAAACATTTAGTGACATGATTGGATTGAAATTACGTAACAATCGCGCCACGTCATATGAGAGCGATATAACGTCAAATTACTTTAGGAAACAAGAGAATTTAATCCATTGCTGGAATATCGACATTTCAACTTTAGGACGTCTAATAACGGGCTTATCGGCGGTTTTATGGCAAAGTCGCGCAATTTCATCTATCTGTCGATTTTTATCGGCCGAAAATAAATATACTTCTTTGACTGTCAAACACGCAGTATCGTTTGTTCGCAGTTGTGAAAAAAAAAAAAAAAAAAAAAAAAAATGAATCGTATACAACCACGACTATTTCGAGCGATATTCCCCGTCCATGTCGATAACCTTGTTAAAAATGATATGCAAAATGGATTTAAAAAATCCGGAGGAGTTTCGACTGTAACATTAGTTGTTGCAACAGTGGAATATTTAAGCGAGATAGAAATATCTCACTGTCGATAAAATATGTTGTATACAAAAATTTACACATGGAGAACGACAAACAGGAAAATTCTGAAAAATATATTTCAGATATTTTCCTAGATATATCCTGCTTAGATATTTCCTTAAATATATCCTACGATAGATCCGACGCCAATAATACAGTAGTAGAGAAAAATATATTTTAGTCGAGAAAATCTCAACTTTCATAATTCATCCATTTCGAATAATTCTGCAATTAACAAGATTATTCGCTGTTTTGTTATCTGTTATTAAAAAAATCGCGATATGAATTTATTAGAGAGAAATCAGTCGCGCTTCGAAACGCTCCAGAGTCACGTGTTGCATCTCGGGCTCTTAACACAATAAACCCATTATATATATATATATATATATATGTATATATGTATATATACATATGTATATGTATGTATGTATATGTATATGTATATATGTATATGTATATATGTATATGTATATGTATATATGTATAACGCAACATTTGGGGACAAGTGGCGAGATTAATCGAAAGTTCGACCTTGAACCGCCTTGATGGAATAATCGGACATTTTCGTACGAGAGCCCGGGCCGGTTCTACGTCAATGCCGCAAGTGCGTTTCGTGATGCGATGCTAAAAAAACAACGAGGAGTATCGATCGAGAAAATTGATGACTAAATCGACCGTCTTTAAGCAAGGCTAAAACTTTGGCTGGCGTAAAATTAAAGAGCAGACAAAAAGGTGTTGGACAAATGAGAAAAACTGTTGAAAAACTTTGTTTAAGTGTATTATATTTTTATAGCAATTGAAAATTCGAAATTAATATTATTTAATTATTAAATATTTATTATTAACACTGTAGTAATTAAAAAAGGTATATATAATCTTATATTAATGTAATTTAAAAAGAGAATTTGATTTGAATTAAATTATTAATGAAGATGAGAAATCATGATGAAAAAAAATTATAATCATCATCAAGAAAGAAAAGAATTTTTTTTTAGTAATTTGTAATAATATAATCGTACTTTATTACATTTTTCATTTTTCTTTTTATACCACACGACATATACGACACTGACTTAGAAAATATCGTAGTCTTTTTGTGATTAAAAAAAAAAAAAAAAAAAAAAAAAAAAAAATAATTTTTAAAAATCGCCTCGAGCTTACCGCGCGTTCCGCTTTTCCATCATCGAAGATTTTCCTCCCCTTTCGCTGTTGTATTTTTTTTTACGAACACTGACACTTTTTTAACGTCACGTTTTTTTCGAAAACATAATCCGATTTCACAGCACGTTCAATAATCCCGTGGATACTTCGCAGCAATGTTTTTCCACGAATCGATCTCATAGCTACTCGGAGGATTCGTAATTTTCTGCACGAGAATTGTAATTCGAGCATGGAATCAAGATTCACCGACCGCCGACTTTCGAAGCGAAATTCACTCTTGTCAATAGTATGATCGACAAATCAAACACTCGTGTTTGATGCTTCCTCAAGGATCCGCAAAGTCTATTTTGCATCCACATCTATATCACTTGACACCTTGCGTTCGCAAAAATATTCCACAAATAAATAAGTATATATACACCAACATACGTTTCTCACACTCATTCATCGAGCACTTTAAAAGAATTAAAAAAAAAAAAAAATATTCCAATTCTCAAATTTTCTGATCCACGCAAATCTCCCGATATCACTGAAATTATTAAATCACAGAGCTCAACTTTTAATCGCACTCGAAAAAATTGCTGAAAAAAAAATCTCCGCTAAAACACTCACACTCGTCGAATCCTCCTAATTCCCTCGCTCTTATCACTGCACGAATCTCTATCCAAGTCACATCTCCTTTATTTATTTAGTCTAGAACCGAAACTGTTTCTCTATCTCGATATCGGGGTAACGCCTCGTCGCGCGCGCGCGCGCGCGAAAGAGAGAACGAGAGAGAGAAAACACGCGTTCGCGATAACACATAAGCCGAGGAACCACTCTCTCGCGCACTTTTGCCGACGTCACCACTTATCGCGTAGGAAAGCACCTTGCATCATGAGCGACGTGTATCCACGCAGCCGTCACCTAGTTGTCGCGAAGCACCGTCTTCCCCCTCCCCCTCCCCACTCTCTCTCTTTCTAGTATCTCTCCTTCTCCCTCGCAATCGTTGTTTCTCCCCCTCTCTCTCTCTCTCTCTCTCCCGCCGATAGACCACTTCTTCTCTCCTTATCCCCTTCCTACTCCACGGAGGTTTACGTTGGCCGCTAAACGAGCAGCGTGCACATGTATGTGAAGGTTGACGTATGACATGTGTGCGTGCGTTATACATATACAACGTACACACGGACACAGCGCTGGAACAGCGGCTCGCAATCGGTACGCGGTAGATGTGGCGAAATTTTTGCTCAACCTAGTTGGCGTCGACGACTTTTCGTGCTTATATCATTCCTCGGCCTTTATTTTTTCCGCGCTCCTCGGCATTTTTGAAATTGTCGAAAAAAAATTCATTTATTACTTGCATCTCGTCCCGCATTCAATCACCCTCACTTACATTCACGCGCGCATCATTGACGGACGATTATATATTTTTTTTTACACACGAGAGATTAATTTAATATTCATTTGCCGGGCTATGTGGGTATTTTTTGCTTTGACGTCCTCCTACGAATCGCACGCTGTGGGAAAAATGGGATCTCGCTTTTAATTTAATTAAACGCGTCTTTTTAATTAAATTGAACCGCCGTCGTATGCCAAAGGAATTCGCGTGCGCGGTGTTTATTACTGAGAGCGAGAACGCGGACTGACGCGGATTCCGCTCTTGCGCGTGCCAAAGACACCGGATAGACCTCGGAGAGCCTCGAAGAGCTCGAGAATGCGTAGTCGCGTTCGCGTTGCGTTACGTCGCGTCGGCGCTTTTCGGCGAGCGAACGTCACTTCGTGTGTCTGACACTCGACGTCCCGCGACTACTGGACCGTCAATGCGCTTTGCAATAGCGTTGCGAGCGAAAAATTCTCAATTTTTTTGATTCAATTAGAAAGATTGCTCGCTAAAAATTGCCGGCTAATACTTCCAGGTCAGCGATTAAAAGGCTTATTAAATTTTTTGTAAATAAATTCTTTCGGCCACTAGATCCGCGTACAGAAAAAAAAAGACTACATGTATATGTCATATTTATATAAATTAAAGAACGAAAGAATACACACGCAATGAAATATTATATATCATATATTATCATTAAATGATGGTTTTGTCTCTAGAAATTTAATCAATTTTATTATTTGGAGCAATTAAAAAATTTATTCGCAAATTCGAGTCGCTTTATCTGCATTTCTGCTATTGTAAAAGTTATTAGATAAAATAAATTATTCATACACACATACACATACAATTTATATCCTTGTATAAAAATATTCCAATATCATTGAATATTCTTTCTCTCTTTTGAGCATAGTTTCTTTAGTAAATTCCAAAATCATTTTATTTTAATCATTATTTTCGCGCTCTTTTATATCGTAAGCCTATGTTGTTTTTATGTTTTAATATTCCCCATAATTCTTATATGTATATACATGTACATGATATACACAAATAATTATTATAATAATCATTGCTTTATTTATTATTAAATAATTTAATTATATTATTATTAAATAATTAATAAATATTGAATAATAATTTAACTATATGATTATTAAATAATTTATTATTATATAATTATTTAAAAAAATAATACAATATTTAAAAAATAATAAAACAATTAAATAAAATTAATACAGATAAATTTAACAAGATACATTTTCCAAAACTGCACATCAACACAATTGGCTTTAACAAATAAAAATTTTTTTCAAGAAAAATAAAGAGAACTTTCTTTCTACACCGTGTATCTCAATTTCGCATGATACTAGAAAAAGATAAATAATTGTGACGTTCAATCATATCCAGCGAAAAGGATGTAGGATCTTGTGATGGGAACGTTATTATCCTCAACGGAGCAGCCTCGAGCTGACTACGTGACAGTTTCAAGTTTTGCATCTGAAAAATCGCGAATGAGGAATCGCGCGAACGAAGCGCGGAGGAACGAGCGCCCGAGCTCTATTCGATACCTTCGCTCGCGATCGTCCTTGACACACTTCCGGTTCACTCCGTCCCCCGCTCCGAATCGATGCGATCGCGGAAGTTACGCGCGCAATACCCTCTTTATCCCTCGTACAGGGTGTTCCAAGCTCCTACCCCCCTTCATTCACCAGCCGCGAAATCAATTCTGCTCCCCGAGTCCCGTGTCGGGCCGGAGCGATACTTAAGTAAAGAGAAACAGAAGACGTAAACACAGAGAAAGTAAATTTCCTAGGCTCAAATGCTATTCAAATGCCTTCGGAGAAGCCCCTGTTGTGTTTCATTCCGACTTCATGATACATTTTCACGACGCAGCGTTGACAGAAACACCCGCGTTGCGCCAAACGTACACCCATTACGCGCACGTGCGTACTGTCATACGTCAAACGCCTTGCATATCTAACGTCTTCGAAACAAGGGAGAGAGGGCAAAATTCTCGCTCAGATAATTTCTTATATTTCTAACAAGAGATCGACCAGGCAGAGAGGAAAAAAAAAAAAAAAAAAAAAAAAAAATGACAACCGCGCTTAAATCTCGAAATCGAACGTACTTGGCACTCGGTGTCTCGGCGCTGCCGCGCCGGCAAGCGTCGTCATCCTGCGGCCGATCTTCCTCGCGAGGATCTTCCGATCTCCCGATAATACACACGCAGGTGCACGCACGAGCCCCGGGAACGAGCGCCCGGCGTCACATCGACTTCGCGCGTTTGACGAGAGGCAGGTAGGTACCTACCGTCGACCGACCCGATCGTACGCGGCCCGCGACGCGGCCCGCTCCGACTTGGCGCGGCCGAGTATCGCTTGTGGGTCGAGACTCGTATATGCGGGACCTGTACACCCCGCGTGTAATATAGGTCAGTGGGCCAGGGCGATCGCGGACGGCAACGCGGACGTGCGCGTTGCTGCTCGTCGCTTGCGCTGCCTGGCCTGTTCCTCCTCCTCCCTCCTCCCTCCTCCCTCCTCTCACCACCTCCTCCTTCGCCTCTCGTTGCATCGCGCGCGGGAATGTTAATCTCCATCTCGAACGTTTAAACGTCTTCGCGACCAGGGTTTGTCTCCCTCCCACCCCCCCCCCCTCCTCCACCCGTCACGAGAAAGATATCCGTACCCGCGACGATATTTACGAATGTTTGACGAGTACTATTGATCACGCTCGCGATGGAGATAGTAGATATGTAAATGAAACGTTTGCGCGAAAAATGAGAATGATGAATGTTCCCGCGGAAGACTGGAAATGATGAATGATCGCGTCGGGTCCCCTCCCCCCCCCCCGGGAATATGTATTGTACCCCCTTTTCCAGCGCGCGATGCGAGACGGTGTTTTTTTGAAGGTAACTCGACGGTATCCTTAAGTGGAGTTTATACAGAAAATGAAAGATAGTTGACTAGATTTTATCGAGATGTAAGTTTGTACATTAAATATCGAAGACACAATAGATTTGTAAAAGTGTCAATATATACCGTTAATATGTCGTCATAATGTAAACATCATTTCGCAAAAATTATGATATTTCAATAAATACTGATGTTATTTATTTATTTATTTATAAACGGGAAAGGGGATCCTTTAATGCAAAAAGAAAGAAAATGTAATTACAATTTCAACGTCACAAAAGCTCAGAATTAGATGCTGAGAGAATAAATAAGAAAAAAGACAGACACACATATATATATATAAGTTAGAAAAGAATACAATAATAAAATAAAAAAAAAAGAAAATCTAATGATATTACATGATTTAAATAAGTATCGCATTAGTAATGCTAACCGAGTAAGGCAGAACCGATCGCTCATTTCCAAGTCACTTATAAAAATAATCTTCGCATTTTCCTGTTATTACGTTATACGTTTGTATAAAATTTTATGGAAATATGCGTACTAAATCAAAACACTAATTTGCAACCTGTAATTTTCATAATAATTAGTAGAAGATTAAAAGTGTGTTACAGAGCGATATAAAAATACATCCTTGTACAAGTAAAGCAAGCTTCATTGGAGTATCTGATCGATAAATTGTATACTGGCTATAAAAAAAGCGTAATCGAAGGTTAATTCCAGGAGATTCTTCACACGCGATTTGCATTTTATTCTTACCTTGATCACTCTGGACAGCCGACCCCCCTTCTCCCCGAGTCTCCCCCCCTCCCTCCTGAGGTCCTTTATCAATATCTTATCCGTTAATCGTACGATACATAATGAGCACATGCAGAGAAAGTAAGCGATTTATTTTTGCAGTAAGATCAGGCTGTCTCTCTATCCAAATCTTGTAAAAAAATTCCCTGATCTTTCAGATATTTTTGTTCAAAATTCCAGGTAAAGAGAATATTTTCAAGATTTCTTGGTGCATTTTTCTAAAATAAATTTTTTTATTTTAAGCGTTTTCTAATAATTTTCACTCATACGAGAAAAGCACGAAGCCACTTAAGTTTCAAGTGCCAGATTTACAGATGTACTAGAAAAAAAAAAAAAAAAAAAACTGAATATTTAGCTTCCGTTAAGATAACAATTTTTAACTTGCATATCATTTTCATTTTTTATCACTAAAACTTAAGGCAAAAAAATATGTAAACAGAAATAATAAATATATATTTAAAAATAACCATATAAATATATAAACATATATTTATAATACCTTTTTATTTTTTATTTGTTATTAATTATTTATTTATTATTCATTATTTATTTATTATATTATATTTTAAACACATAATTCACATAATTTGGCATATCAGCTGATTGTAGATTGCTTACACTTTACAGTATAAGAGCATATTAAAGAAAAAAAATTTTTTTTTTCAATTTTCTGAGTCCCAATAAAAGTTCCCTGATTTTCAAGAACAAAAAAATTTCCCGAGAATTCCATATTTTTCCAGGGAATAGACATTCTGTAAAAAAAATGTAAAAAGAATCTAAAAATATAAATTCTCGAAAGAAACAACTTAACCAACATTTACGCGCTCTTCTACCGTCTTTATTTTTAATAATATTTTTTACGCGCGCATTTTGTCCGTCGAGGAAATTTTAATTTCATCGTCTCGGCGGAATAAATAAGAGACATGAATAACAAGTGGCCGGCATCCGACCGATTTAAGTATTTTCCAGCGGCGGAGTGCAACGACGTCGTCGCTGTAATCTCTGGAGAAAAAAGAGAGAGAGGGAGAGAGAGAGAAAGGAAGAAGACGAGCGATGAACTGCGCAATAAAGACGTAACACACCCACCCGAACACGAAATTAATATCGATAACCGAAATGGCGACCGTAAGTACGACTCGCGCATAAAGTATGCCCGGTGTCGTTTTTTTTTTTCTCAAAAATTCGATTTAAAAAAAAAAAAAAAAAAAAAAAAAACGCACGTAAATTTTGGACAATAGAATTTAATTATTTTTTTTTTTTATTTCAATTTAGCAGCTTTAATTAACTTCGATCATCGCCGCAAAATTGCCGTGTCCTTTAATATCGGCACACATATTATAGTGGCGCGTTTAATGCGGCTATTCGATCCTTATCTCGTGTGTGATCAATGATCTTTATATTAGTCAAATAAAAAATTGACGTCAAACGATCGTACTTAGAGCTAATTACGAGTAAAGGGGATTATGACGTATTAAAGATATATTCGTCGTTTTATTTTTTTTTTTTTTATCGTAAGATTTGCGAATCTCGGGTCGCAAAAGTTTATTCGGTGCATTTATTTTCCGGCGAATTGTGCTGCATTTATTAACCATTCGATCGTGAATTGCATGAGAATATTATACATAGCATTCAAGCTTAATTTAATTATTGCCCACATTAATTTCCATGTGAGTAGCGTGCAATTACTGTTTATTGCCATAATTTTCTATTGATTCTATATGGATTTCATATGCATAATAATATAGTTTACATTGCACTTAACTATTTATTAATATTGCTGACGTTATGCCTTTACGAGTTTCTTAGAAGCCAAACTGATCGACTCAATTTTTTGCAAATTTTTATACCAGAGTATTAATTTATTACTGCACTTATTTGCGATTCAATGTCAATACGATAGCTAAAATGTTCTAAATCGAAAATCCTAAATCACGCAGAACATTAATAATACTTGTATTACGTGTAATTAAAAATTAAAAAATATTTTGAGGAAAAAAAATTGCACGGTAATTGATAAAGTGGCAATGCTTTTGAGACACCTTATATAAAAATCCACGAGTCTCGTCATAGTGAGACTCGCACTTTCACGGACGAAAACACCTGTTCTCGCGACGAGCAAACACGGCGAGATATCACGTATCAATCGCGATGATACGACCGAGAATATTCGCGCAGTTTGACATCAGACGAGACACGTGATCATCTGTCAAAATTGACAAATGAGATATAGACAGCCATTTCATTAAAAAAATCATTCCATCGTTCGCGTCTGACGAGATTATCGAGATAAAATTTCATGAGATTTTTGTGAAAACGTAAAATAATTAAAAATATGTATAAAATAAAAATATTAAGATAAATTTCAAAAATATTATTTAAAAATTCTTTAAAAGCTGCAAAATTGTATACATTAAATTTATAAAGAAGAGAGAAGAAAAATACATAAGCATAGAAAAAATTTCTCTGGATAAGAAAAAATTTCCATTAAAAAGGAAGAGCTTTTCCATAATTTCATTTACGAAGAAAAAACTTTGTAGCATTTAATTCTTAATTTTTGATTACAAAATTTTTATACTCGAGCATTCTTTTTCCACTTATTGCTTGATATGCTTGAAAAAAACGGCAATGCTCCTTTGATGTAACCTTACGTTCTATCACCTTGAAATACTCTTTCACTTTTACTACGAAATAGAGATCTGATGTTTAAAAAAGATATTTTAACACGAAGTATGAATACATCCATGAAACTTCAATCGAAAACACGATGCAATTAAAAAAAAAAAAAAAAAAAAAAAAAAAAATCTCTGGTTTCTAAACACTTAAATGGCGCTTGCTCCCCAACAATGAAGTATACTTGTCCCTTGTTTCTCGAGTGACTCTATAAAAGCCGCAAAATGACGTACTCTCGAAATCGACGTGTCAATCTGGGGTCGAAATGGGGCAACTAAAGTTAAGCGTTAATCGAATGGCAGTCAGTCAGTGGCGATTCGTAGGTGATCGCGCATTTAAATTGGTCGAGGTCTCTCGGTTACGCTCGAGTAGTAACACACTTCCCCGGTCTGGCTATGCAGCTGTAAACTGTTCTGCAGACGCGCGAGCGCAGCCACGGCCATCGACCAGAGCTCCCTCCGCTCGCGGTATACACGGTGTCCCGAGGAGAATCATCCACCTGTCATTTCAAACGCGGGATCCTCGATTGATCTTTAGATCTGATTCTTTCTCTGCCTCCGAGATAACAAAAAGTTTCTCCAATTTTTCTTTGCATTTATGTGATTATTCTATTCGTAAGTGTTTTAATTTATATTTTTATGTGAATCTTTGTGAGCTATTTTTTAACCTTAGTTCGAAACATGAATTATAAATTTAAGGCTTTTTCCAAGATTTCTTTCTCGCTTTCCCACCTTCTTATCAATACTCTAACATTCCTATAAAATCTATAAAAATCTTATTAATAAAATCATCCTCCAATTCACACAAAATTTAAAAACATCTTTTCTCCTTACAAAATACCTTATTAGCGGTAGGAGTTTGTGGGCCCCCCCGGTATGTCCGAGGCCTCTCCGTATACACCTTTCGCCAATCCAGTCTTCCTCTATCGTGAGTTCAGGTTCACACTCGCGTGCCCTCCTTTATCAGCGAGGGGGCGGGAGGGAGGGAGGGAGGGGGACGCGAGGGAAGGTAATCCCTAAAATGCCGCGCATTTTTTCTTTTCGGCCTTCGCGCTCGCGAACCGTTGATTCATGCCATCGGAGAAATAGAAAGTCCAGTGATCGCGCGATGCAAAGCTCCGAGGAGCGACGACGCAAATATCAACGCTATTCTTAGCTTTATTTATTGCAATTGCGTGATAGCAGTGCTTGCGCAATGTTTACAGCAAGGAATAAAGATAGCGAACCGAACGGAGAGCGACCCGCATTTTTATAAGGAATTTTAAGAGCTTCGCCTCCACCCGCCCCCCCCCTCCACTCCCCCTCCCTCCCAGCCTCACCACCCCTGTCGTTCCCGATTGCGTAACGACGAGCGGCTTGCGTAACGCGAATTACACGAAATAGTATTTCAATTGCATTTCTCTGTATGGCAATTTAATCTCGTATCGTCTAATACAATATTTTCAAGTCACGTACCGGTTTCGTTATCGACCAATAAAAAATACCTACATTTTCAGAGAATTAAATAAAAAATAAAAACAGTGAAAATAAAAAATTCTCTATCCATTTTCGATCGTTATTAATTTTCGGTTTGGCAAAAAGGAATTTTTATCAAAATGCATACGAGCTTAAGATTTTGTAATTTTGTATCTTGAAAAAAATAATGGCCTTTCTTTTAAGCTAAAATTGAAGATTTTTTTTCCTTCAAAAAATAAAATGTAAAGATCGCGTAAGCATTGAAAAATATTGGCTCGTATACTTGCCGTACATTCAGCGCTAAACGTAACGAACGCGGCCTGATCTAAGTTTTGTTTGCTTAACGCGAAGATCGCGGTCAATGTCAACGTGAGATGAGAATTGGAATAAGCACATTCAGTGCTAAGATGCGTGGTGAGAATACGTGTTCAATATGTCACGCCACCCACTCAAATTCCCCCCCCAAAAAAAAAAAAAAAAAAAAACTCCAAACTATTCCAAGAATAACTATCTTAAATTTTAGTTAAGATTCTCAACGCAAAGTGTCGGCAGAAATTATCTAAATTAAATCTCGAAATTATCTAGAGCGCAATAAAATACAATATTTTTCATAATAATGATCAAAATTATTATTAACAATATTAAAAAAAAAAAAAATATATAGAAATATCTTTTTTTAATCGAACAAAATACACGCGGTAACTTTAGCTTCTCTTTCGGTATTTCTATAAAAATACTTTGTCTTCCTTTATTAAAGAGCGAAGAGTGTATCGAATTGGGATACTGGTATCCCACTTTCGCAACTTAAAAATCTGGTCAGCTTAAACGATCGTCCTTCGCACCGTCCTCTTTTTTGCCCTTTTATTAGGGATTCAGTTCGGAACTCCCTTCAATTCGGATGCCCTTCGCATTGAGGAAACTCGTCCACCAATAGAATTCAACGGCGATTACGCAACGGATTTAATCCCCGACAAAATAATTCCGGAATACGAAACTACGCTCGAAGTGATTTTTTTCTTAACCAAAGATCAATCTTAATTTTATTTAATTCACAATTTATTTTATTTTAAATTGCGATATAAATGAGATTTACATATGTTAATTAAAGATGCTATATATAAGTTGCTGCATCGAGTATTGAAGAGACATTTTGTCTGAATTTCGCTTATCTTGGAGAAAAACTTTTACTGCATTTGTATTTAATGTCAGTGGCATTTTTCCTGGAGATGACAAATTAAAATAATTTTTTAGATATTAAATAAGCTCGCCAGTGATGACATAAGATATTCTCTGTCCCACACATTCGTACAAAAATTGTCCGAAAATTCGACCTAAATTGAAAATGCACTCTTAAAAAATTCTAGAGATTTCCTCCCTAGAATGCATAAGAAGTGCTTTTCGACGAAAATAAATTTTGGTATTCAATATCTGCTGGCTTGCAGGTGAGATGACGATGATAAATCACGTATCCGGAGCTATCGGAAAGACATGTCTCTCCGGTGAAATTGAAAGCAGAATATAGTAGAAACATGTGTTCATACGTCACGATCAATCAAGCGGAGATTTCAATGACGGCGATACCGCACTCTTCGGTTATTTTTGTCTCACAAAATTGATTTCAAGATACACAATAAAATGATACTCCCCCTCTATCTTCCATAGTTTATGAAAAAATTGCGAACGAAAATATTGGAAATATTTTATTAGATCAAATTTGATTTTGACGCAAAAAATGATAACAAACATTCTGCCGGACACATGCAGGACTCTTATGTAATATTGTATACTATTTTGCATAATATAATTATCATCTAGACAATAATTATATTATAAAAAATGCGATAAATCTTAATTATTATCCATATAATTGTTTTATGTAGATTATTTATTTATTAAATTAATTTTTCAAATATTTATGCTCATCTAAATCTTTTTATATAGTTGAAAATAATGATATTTATAATGTAACTTTCAAACATATTGCTTTCTATTTATTTCATTATTATTATATATTAGAATTTTATGTTTAAAATAAAAATCATAGTTAAAATTTCTGCCTCCTCTTCCTCTCAGAAACAACGAGATCTGTGTAACATATACTCTTTTTATATTTTTAAATAATTAAGTTTGATACACATATGCATAATAATTAATTAAAAATATTACATAACAATGTAATTATAATGTAAAATTATCATAACTTTTAAATCATAAACCGAAGCTGACATATTTGATATTCGCAGACTTCGCGCCAAAAATAAATTCCTTTGACATATTTCATTCTCTCGCAGGAGGGGCAGGAATTGTAACCGAAGACACGTTGACAAATTTAATCGGACGCTACTCAACTTGGCGTCAAACTCTCGACGGGTGAAAGGGGTTAAATCAACAGGTCCTCACTGACAAATGCATCTCGAGCTGCACTTGAAGCGAGTTCTCGCGAGCACGCTGAAAACTAACACGCCGCAAGAGATAAACTATATTTATATATATATATATATATATATATATATATATATATATATATACGTGCACATAAATACCTCTCAGAAGCGTTGTTCATTCTCATCCCCCTCCGAACTGACTTCTTTTATCCTCCACGTCTCTTCCCGCGCTTTCTCATCGCACTTTACTCTAACAAAAAGAACCGTAATAATCTCATCAGGATTCCACGTCCGATCCTCCCCTTTCCTCCTCCACTCCCCTCCCGAAAAAAAATCGCCGAGCGGGAGCTTCGTTTGTTTTCCCGCAATGTAGATATCGGGCTGCAAGGTGGCATCGCGGGGTCCTTAAATTCCCCTCCCCTACCCCCTCTCGTCGTTGACGGAAGGAAGCGTGCCTGCCAAGCGCAACGAAGATGAAAGACGGGAGGTGGAATTCGCAGAATGATATTTAATACCCGTAGCTCGAGCATGGCTGATATAAACGAAATATGCTAATGGTAAACACGACGGGACGCGCGGAACATGACGCGCGGCGAAGATTGGAAAGGGAAAGGTAAAGGAAGAGAGAGAGAGAGGGGGGAGGAGGAGGGCGGGAGAGAAAGACGCGCGCGCACAGCGTTACCATGCCAACGGGCAAGACGCGTCGCGCGCCTCGCTGCGATGACGTAACCCGCGTCTCTGCGTCACGATAGGGCGGGGAGGAGGGAGGATGACCCCCGCGAGCGGTGCGAGAAGGGTGAACGAGAGAGAGAGAGAGAGAGAGAGAGAGAGAGAGAGAGATGTCCACGAGACACGGAGAGGAAGAGCGACCGCCGATAGTTTAGGCTCGCGCTTGTAGGGCACGACGGCTACGATTACGTAATCGACGGTCGTCGGGACGTGGTGCGGATCGATCATTTTCGTCGACGAAAAAAGGGCCTGCGCGCCGATTGGACGGTCCCCCAAGCCCTGGGCGCCCAAGGTGCCCCAAGGACCCTGGAATGGTCGAGTTGCGCGCAGGGACACCCGTCCCGAGACCAGCGGAACGATAACATTCCGGTTGGAGCTCTTGAATTATTATCGAGATACCCGCTATATAAATCGACGCTCCTTTATCATAATTCTAGGAATTACCGGCGAATAGACGATTAAGGAACGTTCACTTATCACGCGTATCTGTTTTCATTTAATAATGCATTATAGATATAATCTGACATATACTAGGCTGATGTAATTCGAGATCTTTTATGACGAAATAATATAATAATATATATGTACAAGATGAGTTTCTTTAATTAAGATACTTAAATATCTTGAAAACAATGCATTTTTTAAAAGAAAATTTGAAATAGAAATTGTTTTGTTTGGGAGGGCGGGGGGGGGGGGGGTAAATTTAACAGTATTATTGATTTCTAATTCGGTGAACGTTTTCAGTGTCAGTTTTTTTTTTAATGGAAACTAATTTTTTTCGCATATTTTTATAGTCCTTAAAATCTTTTTCGAGTTATTTTATATCTTAATTTGACATATTTTAATATAAAATATAAAATATCTCGTAAAATATTTAATAATATTTAATAAATATTTCGATAATTCTATCATATTTTTATATACAGAATAATGAAACGTATCAATTGATGTAAAAAAAAACAAATAATTGAATTAAAAAAATATAAATAATTATATACTTAAAAAAAAACGATTATTACATGCTTAAAAATAATATATATATATATATATATATATATATAT
>JBCAUJ010000005.1:2622225-2646517 GCA_038406275.1 Cataglyphis albicans | reverse complement strand
ATATATAGTTCTATGCACAAAGTTAATTAAAATTTAAAATCACCAAAAATTTACTAGTTTTTCTACTTTTAAAAAATCACTTTAACATATTGCACACACTATATACATAAATTAATGTAGTGCCGATATTTCCTCGGTAAAAAAAGGATTAGTTTCTCAACATTATAATAGCTGCTTTTATACATATATATATATATATATATATATATATATATATACATATAAGCAACCTTGGACAAATAATTTTGTTCTGTTCGAGTATAATTTCCCTCCTTCAGAGTCCTTTACGAAATAGGCTGTCCAATTATACGCGAAGTAGAAATTACGAAGCAAAAATTGAAGAATCAGCGAAACGTGAAAGCGTGTTGCGTAGGATGTCGCAATTAAGTATGCCCGGACAAATCGTTTTACGATCTCGGGAGGTGGTCTCCGGGGTTAATCGGCCGACGTGTCGTTCATCAGCAGGGGCCAGAATGCCACCCCTTATCTATTTTTTTCCACGAAAATTTTTCCCCAATTCGCGCCCGCCACGCGACATCAAAAGGGCAACATCCGAAAATTGATTGTACGTCATTACTCAGATCGTTATCGCGTCGAAAATGACAAGTGAAATCTCGTCGCACTCGGACAGGCTTTTTTTTTTTTTTTTCCAAAATACTCGTATCTAAAGATCGATTCGCGATATACGAGTTTTACCGTGCTTGTCATCGATTATTATTTTGCCCCAAGTATTTCGCAATAAAATATTTTGAAACAACGAATTATTTTAATAGCAGATTATAAATTACACATAGCACATGTCTTTAAAAACAGCATCTATTATTGAAATATTACTAATATTATTAAATAATAAATATTATAAAAATATTACTAATATTATTAAATATTATTAATATTATTAAATAATAAACATTATTAAAATATTATTAATATTATGAAATAATAAATATTACTAATGTATTACTAATTATTTATTACCAAAATAATAATGAGTCACGCTGTTTATTTTATCTCGGAGTTTCAATTTTAATTTTATGTGTACCTTACGAGGAGAAGGAGTCAACGTAAGGCATATCACGCGGTTAAAACTCGTTCCTTACGGCAATTTCAAATTTATTCTTTCCACATTCCTGCCTACGTATACTGGAAATTATAGATTCGATGGGTGATGAAAAAAAATAATCTCACACAAACATGCCATCCAGTCTCGATGCGAGATTGCGATACGCATTCCGATCGTTCGCCTCGCTTCAAGAAAATCGTAGAAAAGCGTGTTTCGTGTTTACGTATTAATTCGTGACGTGCGAAGTAATTTCCCATGGAAATCGCGCCTGCCAAGGACGATCGTCGCCTGACGCGGGTTTGAGCGATATTTAATTACACACACGGCGAGAATGAGACGCGAGCGACGACGATGCGACGACCGTGGCGATTATTATCCTACTTAACGACGTTGGCGACGTGCTGAAGAACGCAAGACGGCTCTCGTGCCGTCGATATGAGTGGAATCCTCCTTAGAATTGGCGACCACGAGAAGAAATCGTGATGCGAAATAAAGGACGCGACGTGAAGAGCACGTGGACGCTCTCGAATCCGACTAACAATGACAGCAATGACGTGCAAAATCATTTATCGCGCGTATTATATCCTATCATGCGTATTACATTTTGCAATTTATTTATTTATTTTTATAATAATTTAAATATATATATATATATAAATTAATTTATTTATAATATAATTTCTTTATAATATATATTCCCATATATTATAATTATATTTCATAATAATAAATAATTATATAATTAATAATTAATAAATATTTTTATATATTTTATATATCATAAAAAATAATTATTCCACACCTTTCCCTCTTATATTTCCTTTAAATTTATATATTTAATTTCTTTTATCATAATTATACATCTACGCAGCGCTCGCAGAGAAATATCTCATTTCCACAGGTGATTCACGAGCGCTTTTCACCGTGTCATCTTCATCCTCCTCATCGCCGCGGTATAATAATTAAGGCTCTGCCTTAACGAGCCGTCTGTACGTAGCACGGGCTCCGCGGTCGTGCGTATCAATATTTGCGTAGGTGGAGGCACTTACCGCCGCGGGGAAACGGCATTGTTCTCGCGTGTCGTTTCGAAGCAGCCGTATCGTTTGTTTAACACACGGCGGAGACTGTCAATTCTACCGACTTTGACAGTCCCCGGTAAAAGTGATTCCGGCTACGGGAGCGTTATCGAATCACTTTCGCGAAGAGAATTACTCCTCTCTCTCTCTCTCTCTCTCTCTTTCTCTCTCTGTCCTACCTACGGGCGACTCTCCTCGCTGTATTTTCACCGTATGTATTTGAGCCGCTAAATGCGGCTGTCTTAATTGAAACGTCGACTGTGAAGTAACATGTTGTAGCATATGAAATATCCAACTCATTTTCCATAAACTATCGATTTAGCAATTCAGCTTACGTATAAATGTGTGCGATACGAACGCCACATGTTTTTTATTGAAATGTTATACGCATCTGCGTTATCTTTAGAAATTAATTCGTTTAATAAAATATGCAGAATTATTTTTTGCGACAATCGTAAGACATCAATTACAATGTAATAAAGGAATAAGAGAAAATGAGAACAAACGCACACTGTATAGCTTGAAATAATTGTAAAATAAATTGAAGATTAAAAAAAATTGAAATAAAATTTTTTCAATGTTTCCACTCCGTTATTTGCGTGCTGCATTATAGAAATATTCTTTTAATTGCTTATAAAATTATGATAATATATGTGGTCTAAACGAATTTATCATTCTTATCATTTCGAACCCACTATTTTTCCCGCGCTTCTACAATTATTTTTAAATTTTTAATATTTTTCCTAATTTATGGCAATAACTTTTGATCGTGAATATCCTCTGAAATTGATTGCAAAAAACAATGAAAAACGCGTAATTTGCAGAAAAAGACAGATGATATTTTTTACAATCTTTAGTGAATAACTTTTAAACGAATTAGTGGATCTAAATCGAGTTTTGCACAAATATTTATTAGAATTTCCTTAATATATATATGTAAAAATTTTTATTTTATTCGTAATATTTCTTCCTTGTCAAATTTGTCAACAAGTTCTACGATTTTTCATAAGAATCAACTTATCGACGATTTAATTTACGAGGGCAATTTATTGAATTGCCCGATCAATTCGTTCCTCGTAAGCTGCGCGATTTAATTGAACATTTTTGCGAGCTACACGGTAGAAAAAAAAGCGAAAAACTTCAGAAAAAGTGTTTTCAGCTCCTTTGACAGACGGAAGTTTTTGCGCTTTGGATTTTTCTAATCTTAAAAAAAAAAAAAAAAAAAAAAAAAAAAAAAAAAACTAATGATTAAGACAGATTGATTATACCGAAATTCTGTCAGATCACGTACCTAATTAATGCACACATGAAAGATCATATCCATGATCGATGAAATATCCGTTAAGGATATTATCGAGATTCTTCGAACATTCCTCGCAGATCGTAAAGCAATAACCATAATTCAAAACCGGTACAATTTGTGGAACATGTTAAAAGCGATTTAAAGCGACGGTCGGAAAGCTGTTAAATATCGAATGCAATTTACGTCTCTTCGCGACTCAAACGGAGGATGCGAGAGAGAGAGAGAGAGAGAGAGAGAGAGAGGAGAGGGGGAGGGGGACGCTGCTTCTCGTGGTTAATTTTCCATTTCTTTAACGCGTCGCGCCGCAGGACAAGAAACTGCTGCTGCTTCCTCTTCCTCGGTTTCGCCCGCCGTTCTTCGAAACACCCATAAAGTCACCAGTCGAATGAAGAAATAATTGATTCTGTCATTCGATTTGCATCGTAAACCAGCCACCGTGGTTTAACGGCTCGCGCGAGTTTCCGCGTGGCGCGTGCGTGTCCGCAAGATGCGTCCGCAAGAAATGGGTCGTTTAAGTAGATTGATATTAGTGCGGTGAGATTGTGGTGCATTAGAGAGAGAGAGAGAGAGGAGTTGGTTACGTTACGTGATATATAAATTTATCGGCGAAATCGACCTACTTGCCAAGCAACTATTAAATAATAGAAAATACTAAATCATGATATGATAACAGATGTGCTTAAAAGAATAAATGGAAAAGGATATATAAAATATTTTGTAGAATATTCAAATTAGGTTTTCGATAAAGAACTGGATCTTAATAATTTATATAATATCATTCATCGTTCGTTTAATTTAATTAAGGAAGATAAAGTAATAGAATATTAAATTGTAGTAATAAATATTAAAAAAAAAAAAAAATATATATATATATAAAGATTTATTAAAATATATAAAGATTAATTTATTATCTATGGAGAATATGCAAAATAAATCGCTCTATTTAAATCAAAATTGAATAATATATATAATCTTTGAAATACTCGATCTCTTTAAACTCTTCCATCAATATTCATTAAAATCAATTACCGAACACGAATTATTTAATATATCGGGATAAAAATTAATAGAGAAAGATTGACCCGATTTATTATCAAAATTGATCCACTATTTGATATCCAAATGAGATTAAATAATATTTTTTGCAGTATTAAGGCTGTAAAAATGGAAAGTAAATTTATCAATCACATTTCTTTAAATTCGTAATATTATTACAAAATTATTTTACATATATTTTACATACATAATTATTTTACAATATTTCAATTTTCAAAGGAAAAATCATTTCAAAGATAATCCCGTTGCTATGATATATTTTATGACGCTATTAATTAATACATAACTAATAGAGATTAAAATCCCGATTGCACGAGCGTAAAGGAAACGCTTGGAAATTTCGGCCCGACCAGTGATGCGGTGACACCCAGTATATACAGGCAGGTCTGATAAAACGCAGTCACGTTGAAAGTAGCAAATCTCGCAGAGAGACTTTCACGCCGCGTTCATTCATGGTGCCGTTCTCGCGTACACACGATCATCACATAAACGCCCACCTCTTCGCGTGTATATACACACGAGACGCATTCGCATTCTCCGCTTCTCCCCCCTCCCCCCCCCCCCCGCGCGCGCGATATCCCCCGATCCTGAAGTAGGTAACTCGATTTTACTATCCGCTTTCGAGTTTGCGCAACACTTGATGCGCGCACGCGAATCCGACATGTTCGCCGATAATCGTGAAATCATGGTCGATGACGCTAAAATGCCGTTGTCACCCTGCAACGTAACGTGTATATGTATATGTATATGTATGTGTGTGTATATACATATATATATGTAATGTATCGACAAGCGATGTCGAGTATATCCGTCACGATTCCATTTCGCGACGTACACGTGGATGCAGTTGTCAAAAGATGGGTGTTTCGTTGTATTCCGACGAGGCGCGATAAAATCCATCGCTCATCCCCATATCTCGTTACGTTCGCGCCTTTTTCTCGCCTTTTACCACCGAGAAATGGCGATTAAATTGAATATCGATGAAATAAAATTAAGCGAAAGTAAATTCGATAAAATTGAATCAGACGAAATTAAATCGGCGGCTCTATATATATATTTTTTTTTTTTTATCTTTAGCTTTGATTTTTGGCTGTCAAATTTTTACACGTGACTCGGTTATAAAATAAATTCTCGCATTTATTTATTTTTTTTTTTTCATTAATATTATGGTGTGAAATTATTTTACGTCCAGTACATGCATAAGCGTATGAAATGCTCGCGATATAAGATAGACGACAGTGCTTTTAATCTCAACAGCCGGATGATGATGGGCACAAGTTTCCGTGTTCACGAGATAATTATCTCGCTGGCGTGTATGATAAAGGACAATGTACGTCATAGCTATGAATTTGGGGCAAGCTTAACTAACCGCAACGAATATATATTATTCACTCGGTTTTTGTTTTTCGCTTATTCGATAAACAAAGACAAAAGACCTGTCGATCGGTTAACTTAATTTAATGCAACGTCCATTAATATTCGATTCTAAAAAATAAAAAAAAAAAAACTAGGATTTATATTAATAATTACAGTTTTTGAAATATTAATTTTTTATCATAAAGACATTCTTTCGACGATTTTCTTATCAGTTTCTCGTCCGAAGTCAGCTGAGCGTAAATATTTGTTATCGGAGAAAATAGCTTCGATTCTATTAAAACTTACAGGTAAATAAATAAAATTCGATGTTTGCGCATAACGGTGTACTGAGATAATAGACGATAAGGGAAACAACGATACTCCTCTGCGTATCTTCAGAATATCGGGTGTCACAATAACAACACGCGCATCCACGAAAGCAGCGCTCAGTGAAATCGTATCGGTATCAATTCTCGAAAATAGTTTCGAGTTTCATATCGACGCCTCGCCGACGAGACGTTGACACCTCGCAGAATAATATGCCGCATCAAACGAAAATCGCCTCGCAGATTGCTGAATAAAAACAATAATGACAAACCGTTCAAAGTATTCGTATTCGATGTAAAGTGCAGGGGATATGAAGCATTCTGTCTGATAAAAATTTAATTAATAAGAATCTTTAAAAAGCTCCGAAAATCGTCCTAAATCAAGAATTCTATATGAAACGTCACACGCGTGGCCTGCGAGATAACAGTATACATTATATAATTAATATGTAATGGTATAAGTTTTTTGATATACCTAAGGAAACTTTTTCATAAGAGAAATTCTTTCGGAACGAAATGGATCTCGCTAACTTTTCTCCAGCATCGAATCCCTTGATAAATAAATGAGAGATCTCTCGAGAACATCTGTCATTCTCCGAATTTTTCAAATTCAAAGGAAAAGATCATCTAATTCTGAAATACTTTTCGCTCTTGACACACCTTGTATATAAAATCAATGGCGATAACGTGTACACGTTTGACGTGCCAAGACTTGGATCGATACTCTGGAGGCACTCGCGGCCTCCCTGCGAGAGAGAGAGAGAGAGAGAGAGAGAGAGAGAGAGAGAGAGCCGTCCTTCCTCTCGTTCGTTCTCACCGTAGCTAGGGAAGAGGACTCGAAGGATCGTAGATAAGGACAGGCAACAAGAAAAGCATACCGTGAAAAAAATTCCGCTCGAAAATTCGCTGATCAAAGAACCTCTCGAAATGGGAAAAAAAAAAAAAAAAAAAAGAGATGAGTCTCATTTATATATATTTTAGCGTATAAATGTAATTCTAAAACAGATACTTTTCAAGAATATTTATTAATGCCTTTAACAAATTTATAAATATTTAAATTTAGGAAAATATTGAATTAAAATATTTGGAATTGAAAATATATTTTTGACTAAGAAAAAAATAATTGTTAACGATATATTCGAGAAATTATTTCCAGTAGAAAACAGCAGTTAAATATACAGTTTTTAATTGACAAGTTACCATCATTTATGTTCCTTGGGACTAAAATTAGAAAGAGGAGCAGTTAACGTTAAAGTTAATTAATATTGAATTAAATCGGGCATTAATAAGAGACTTTTTTTTATCTTCGACATTTCTAATTACCTTTTTTTGCAATGCTTTCTTCGTGTTACGGTACTCGCACGGGCTGTCATCCGGCGTAGGTAAGAAGGCAGGGATAAAGGGGGGAACGAGAGGGGGAAAGAAGAGGTCTCTTGTTATAAATTACGATCGCATTTCGAATATCGCCGGTGCTTTTCACCGCGCCAGATAAACGCGTGTTTCATTAAACGAGACGCATTTATCGGGCAGCGTCGTGCGCATGTTCGCAATTAATAATCCGCATATTGTGCTGGCCGGCCCGCGGATAAATTGCAACAGCCGAGATACATAATCGAAAATATCTCCCCTCGCGGACGAGTTCAAGTCGCGATTGTTTTTTCGGCGCTCGAAAAATTGCACCAATCCAACCTTCAAAGTTGGATACATATGTCCTCCAATTTCGAAATATTCAATCGTTGGATTAAAATCCTTTTATTTAATCCTATCCGGCAAATCTGTTCTCCAACAGCTATTTTTTTTTTTTTTTTAATAATCGCTATTAATAATATAATCGCTATTTTTTTTAAATAAAATATAGTATATAAATTTTTCGCATTTATTTTAAAAACACCCGGTATATTATTTAAGTACATATACACATGTAAATATATTTATAGATGCAAAATATTTAAAGAAAAGATAGAAATTATAATCCAAATTTTATGAATAATTTCGTACACTCATATTATCCGAATACGAATCTAAGGTAAAAATTAATTCCTTAAAAAAAAATCATTTTTAATATAATTTCATCGCTCTATCGCTCTTCTACTCCTTCCTCGCTCTTCCTCACTATCTTTCTATCTCGAAAAAAAAAAAAAAATTATATTCCTTCGTCTGTAGGAATATAAGAAAGGAGAAAGAATGAATGCACTGATTCTTCGAACTCCAGTACTCTTGTCTGTCGTTCACTTTGCTGACATTAAAATTAAAAACCAGTAGCTGTGCGAGAACAAAGAAGAGACAGAAAGTAGAAAGAGAAAGGATGATATTTAGTACTCTGAAGACTATCTCTCCCAAGAATCATCTAAATTAATTAAATTCGAATATTATTGCTTTTGAAGCATAAAATGACGTATGAAAAAATAAATACAAAAAAAAAAAAAAAAAAAAATTATACGAATAAAGTATAGAAAGAGGCAATCTACGGCTGGCGGAAATCGGAAATCAGAAAAAATTCTTATTTTGAAAAATCTCTGAGTCCAAAAACTGGAGTCTCTCCATCCCTTTCTTCTTCTTAAAAAAAAAAAAAAAAAAAAAAAAAAAAAATCATAATCGTCTTATCATAAGCTCCCTCCTCTCCTCTCCCCTTTCCTTCTCCACGACTCAAAGGTATCACTTTCTTCCGCTATTCTCCCATAGCTACGTTCCTGAGGAGGAACCGACCGAGCCGGGGACCCTTCCGAGCGTATTATTGCAGTATACGTACATCCGCAAACGTACGGAAGCTTGGCGCGGCGCCGCCAAGGATCCCGGGGCGAGCTATTCTAGAAATTCCCAAGTGATTCCGCGCGCGAGCTATTACTTCCGTCGCCGGGAAGGCCACCCTCTCCGAGGTGGTGAGGGGGGGGGGAGGGAGTGGGGAGGGGGAGGGGCGAAGGGGGGCAGGCAGACGCAGGCTTCCCCCTTTCCTTCCCAACCTCTCCATCTGATGAGCCCCCCTTCCCCCCCCCTCCCCCTCGCCCCTCGCGCGTCTACAACCTTTGCCGCGTCTTCATCGTGGGACTCGCCTTCAATGAACAGGCGGAATGGCAGATTAAGGCCGCGCTAATTAGGCGAGGAATCTCCTAGACTGACAGGATATCCCGGTGGTGGTTATTCGACGTTTAACGCGCGATGTTCCTTATGGATATGTAAGATCGAAGATCGCAAGAGAGGACGGGGGTCTTCGGAGTCAGCTATCACCCACTTAAAGTCTTCTATGGAAAGTGTATATATTATGAGAATTATCTGATATAATTATATATATATATATATATATATATATATATATATATAATGTAAATATTATAAAGAGAATTTATGTAAAACAATATAATTTAAAATAAATTAAGACAAAGATAAAAAATAATAAAATTAGTAAAAATAAAAATAGTGAATTAGTAAAAATAATTAATAAAAATAGTAAAAAAAAAAAAAAAAAAATTTGTAGCAAAATTAATTTTCATAATATATATAATATTTTAGATTCAAGCTCGCGTAGGATCATAATATATAAATGTGAGAAATATACAGCTCCAGGGTGAACACGATTTTATCGCGCGCTAATGAACAAGGATGCACGGCATACATTAACGTTCCTGTGTGAGATCTTTTCGCGGGGCAAAAATTGCATCGCGATTGCAAACACGTTTCTCGGATAAAATACGCATAGGGATTGTACGTAACTATGACATTTATATTATTTATAAATAAATTAATATTCGAAATTAATTTTAGTGCAATTAATTATTCAGCTGTTAATTATTGACTTTATTAACGATCGTTACCGTTAATTATTGCTAATTTCTTGCTAACATTATGCGTTATTAATAATTAATAATCGCCTTGTATTCTGTAATATAATAATTATTTTTTAATTTTTAATTATTATAAAAATATAAAATATAAAAATATAAAAATATAAATTATAAAAAATAAATAAAGACAAAATTATTTTAAACTTCTCTATCTGCATATGTAGTTTTTAATTCCGAGTTATTCGGAGAATATTTTTCTTATCTCTAATCCCGAAGATGAGCAGAAGATAGGATTTTTTTTCTCCGGGAACGAAAGTCATTTGAGTCATTGCTCAAAGTGGCAAGCTACGGTAGATTAGATTTGATAAGCGTCGCGACAACACATCTCTCGAGCACGTATTTTTCCCGCGTATGGTTGTCGACTAACTGAACCTCGCACTTCAAGTGCTACTTTACACTTGTTACGAGATTCCTGCTCACAATACTTGTACCGTTACAGTCGCAATTCTGTATCCGAGAAACACAAGATCTGTTCGAGGATATCGTTCCCGGCATATATTTTTATAATATTTATGAAAGAAATATTATCGAGTTGCAGGAAAACTCGCAGTTTTCGATCTACAAATACGATCAAATTAAAAAAAAAAAAAAAAAAAAATTAAGATAATATAAAAGTGGAGCCACTATTATATTTATATGACACACAATTTTTTATTTTAAATCCATTAATAAAATGTTATTGATTTTTTTGACTCTGAATCTCTGTAGATTCAATAAACGTCATATCGAAGTGAGATAACGTTTCGAGCGTTTAACAACAAACTTATCGAATCGGAAAATAATGAAGAGGGAAGAAAGAAACGGGGCATCGAAATGATGACGCAAGCATGAACAATAATTGCGCGATATTTTATTTCAAGCGCGTCGCAAGGTACGAAGAAATGAAGATACACCGACTCTCTTTTTACAAACGGATAAGAATCAATGGTAAAGTCAATAGCTTAACAGCTGCAACTGGGACGGATTATTAAGGATTATCGTTCCGATAACAGACGTTCTACATCGTGTGGGTGAAATTTCTTTCCTTTCTGTAGAATTTAATACTGTTCAGATTCAATAAATCTAAAGTATCTCAGTTTAAATCTTCAAATATGGATATTATTTTTATAGTCTACTTAAAAAGAATTTAATAAATATATATAAATATAATAAACAAGGTATATCAATCACCTATATCTTAGAGAATTTTCATCTTTCTATTTTGATTATTTAAAAAAAATTAAATTACACTATTATAAAAAAAAAAAAAAATAATATAAAAGTGCGCGATCTGCAGCAAAAGGTTGCCGTATTCAGGCAAATGTCACGTACAATATATGCATCTAATATCAAGAAAAAGCAAATTTCTAATATTAATTGTAAGACATTTTTTTAATTGCATTTATTTTTTCTATTTCTCAAAAAATGCGATTTTTTAATCACACTTTAACGTACGAATCAAATACGCTAAACAAAATTTTGAAAAGAAATTTTAAAACTTATTAAAAATTTTACCTGAACTCCTATTACGTTACAAACAATGTGAAATATTAACGATACAACATTTAAAAGGCACGTTAGAATTTTAAAAAAAAGGGAGACATATATAAAAGAACTGAAATTTATCTGAATAATATTAATATTTATTTGACCGATATTGGCTGATTAAAAGTATTTGCAATTAATTAAATTAAAAAATTCCTTTTTTTTTTGTTTGCCACGCGGATTAAAAGGCCATCTTGAAGATGGATTACTTTCAATTATGACTTAAGTCTTGTTTGGAAACAAGATTTCCTCCCACGCTTCATATCGCGGGTCCTTATATGGGGTGCTGGACACCAACTCGATTGTTATTTTTCGATATCGTGATATGAAATATTTTTAATGACTTTTATATAAATCATAAATATTTTATACTTTTATATCACAGGAATATAATATATGAGAAATATTCTCATCATATTTCTATTATTTTACACTGAGAAAGAAAAGTTGTTGATTTGACTAAATGTGTTCGACTGATTATTATTTTTTTAATTGAAATATTTAAGTCAAATACGTCATGTTAAATTTAATATGTCGTATTTAATTTAAAAATCGTATTATTCGAAGGAACTTATTATCTATCGTGACTTTCTTAATGTCACATTTATACTAAATTAAATTAATTTTATCGTTGAGAGGATATCGAATAAATAAAATGTTTTTCCAAAAAATTAAGCAAATTTTCATTTCTAATTTTATTTTGATTAAAAATTTCAAGAATTAAAGTCATTAGGAATGACAATTTTTTGCAGAATTAAAAATATAAAATTTGACACTTAAGTTCAGCGCTCGTTAAATACATATAAGACTTATCACATGTTCCCATCTGATCTAGCTCATCCACAACAGGCTCAGATTGCAATCAGAAGGGATTTTTCCATTCGGAGATATCCATGAAACTTTTGACATCTTGTCTCAACCGTCTTCGCGATTCGACGATGCCGTACCATCGGTATACGCATTATTTTTACAACTAATATTCATTTATTTTCTTTTACTTTCACGTGCGTCGAAACTATTAGAAGACAGATTACATAAAATCCCTTTTCGCAATCCCCTCTCGTATATTTTATTTTATTGGACATCGTATATTCCATTACTCATCCCTCGTATCTCCTTGCTAATACCTCGTGTGTGTTGTGCCCCGACCCTCGTCCCCAGATGGGGGAACCCCGAAACGGGATGACCGTCAACGGTCGACCGCGCAAATACCGTATGCGCGCCGCCGATCGGCTGTCTGGCCATGCGCGAGAAAAGAGAAAGAGAGAGAGAGAGAGAGAGATCAACTTGACCTACCCCAAAATCGAGGCGAGATACGCGCGAATACAAATGGACACCGACGAAGGCAGGGACATGGTGGTCGCATCGTCCTCTTGCCATCAGCTCTCGATGAAATTTCACTCCATCCGGTGCGGGGCATCCTTCACAGTCATCGGTTACGGTTATCGTCACGTGATGACGATCAGTTCAAGGCCGACTTCAAGCCATGTATCATTATCTACTTACTTTTTTTTGGTTATCCATTTATCTATTTACTTATTATCTATTTATCTTTTTATCTATTTCTCTATCTATGTATCTGATACTTTTTCCCCGTCGATTTTATAATTCATTCATCGAGTTTTATAATAAATTCTTTTTTTCTCTGAAAAATAATTTTAAGCAGTTCCTCGACCTTCCTCACGAATTCGGAAATATTTACTGTAATAAAAGATTTTACTATTTTAATTGAAAGAATTTAAATTTTATAATTTCTGCAAATGAAAAAGATATTACGAGAAGGTATCATCATCTTTTGCAGATATATCTGCTAGTACACTTCTAAGATATATGGAGAATATCTCGAAAGCTCGTTCTTTTTTTTTTTACTTTTCAACGAGACTTTTCCTTGGACGAGCGCCAACTTCAGACATTCGAGCGTCCCACGGTTATCCTTCTTGCTCCGGGGCCTTCTTGCACCTTTTCGCGGACACCCTGTATACGCTCGGTCGCGCGCTCGAAAGTAGGTGACTGGCGAACTGGATGTCGCGGCTGTTGGGCGGCGCAGCCGCCATTCGTCGTGTATCAAGCCGGATTCGCGCAGATGCCGCGCGGCGGGATGATGACCTTCCGGCCCCCGCGCGCGCAAACTTCACGCGGCCCCGCAAATCACGTCGTCCCGCCGCGACGGCAACGACGTCGTTCTCGCTCGGAACGACACCGCCAGCTTTGTCTCTTCCCGCGGCCAATGGACACTTTTCCTAGAATGAATGTGTCTTTGATAGAAAGTGATAAAAAAAAAAATTAATAACCCCGGCTAAATGACGTATCAAATATTTATTTTATATGATAAAATATAATAAGGCCTAAATATAAGGAAATATCTGGTAAATAAGTATTATTTTGTATGAAATAAATTGACAGAGAGAATAATATATATGGAAAAATTTTTGCACTGGGAGGAAAAAAAGTTTTGAGATCATTGGAATGTTTCTCATTATAATTTTAAAGAAAAAATCGAATTTTTTTAGAAAAGAGAGATTGTAATAAAAATTTTATTCTTACTATTTTATCTGAAATAAAATTAGAATCTTGTATCTCGAAATATGTAAAAATGAAAAAAAATTTAATACAATGCGATTGCATTATATATCTTGCTAATCTAGGGTTAATTGGGAGAAAAGACCGACGATTTCTTAACGCTCTCTAAACAGCCTTATCGAATTATTTTCATAAGATGACGATTTAAACGCGACCTTTGATTCAAACGCCAGACCTCGGAATAATCTTTTTATTATCAGTCCAAGTTGAATCACGTCATAATGCACTCGATGCTTCATGCACATTAGTTGAAGCAAAGATTTTTCGTGAAAAATTAAAAAAAAAAAAAAAAGGAAAAATACTTTTTTTTTTTCAACATTTTATTACAAAATTCAAATTGCTCTCACGATCTGATTCGGAGATCCTGAAAAATGAGTTTCCACGCGTTATTACAATTTCAAACCGCGTTATATATTAATAAAAGCTACACGAGATTCTGAAATACATATTCCATGGATCCATACGAGAATAAAGGTCCACAGGGTCCGCGTTTTCGACCACCACTATCGTCGAGCGCGCGATCTACCCTCTCTCTCTCTCTCTCTCTCATCAGCTGCGCACCCCCAGCTGGTCTCTTCCCCTCCCCTCCTCTCGTCTCCTCCGCTCCCCCGCCGCCGAACGCCATGATGGCGTTCGCCAGCGCTAGGAGCGGGCGTCACGGTCGCAGTCACGACCTTTTCGGGACTTCATTACGAAACGTGACGGCCTCTCTCCACTGTACGTAAGGATAATCGATACACGCCGGCGCTCTCACCAACCGGGATGATCCTTTGCACCTAGCGAAACGCGAGCGCGACGACGATGACGGCGACGAGAGTAACGGCGATCATTGCTGGCGCTGGCGTTGATGATGATGATGATGATGACGACGACGACGACGAGGCCGTTGATATGCGTGGACATATCGACCGGTCGGCGGCAAAGAACGCGCGCCAGTCGAGGACGAGGGTCAAGGTCGCCGCGGATGTACCACGCCTCTATCTCTCTCTCTCTCTTTTCTCTGCCACCTTCGTCGACGGCGTCGGCGTCGACGTCAAAGGCGTCGCCACGTGCGACGGCATTTTTCTATCCATCTCTCTCTCTCTCTTTTGGATTTATGCTCCTTTCCTCCCTTCTCTCTCTCTCTCTCTCTTTCTTTCTGACCGCCGCCCGCTGATCTCGAGATCAAAACGACACCCCATGCCGTTCGTATCGCTGCGAGAAACCGCGAATGATGTCGTCGCACGCGTGCGACTAATTAACTGTCTCCTCGTTTAGCGCCACTAGTTGCCTTCCATCGAGACATCGGCGTCGATTTAGTCGTATACGATTTAGTTTCCGATTTCGCGATCGAATATATATTTATTAAAAGGAAAATTTATTATAATTATATAATAAATAATATTTATAAATGATAATTAATTTATTAATAATTAAGGAATTAATTATTTTATTATTAATTAAAGAATTTATATCAATAGACGCTGTTCCGTTGAATAGAATAAAAACGTCACGTGTTAATTAATATGATTAATGCTGCTAAACTGAATTATTTCCCCGCGATTTCCCTCATCGCTCTCCGTGACGGAATGAATTCGTCGGCTTCCTCGACTCTACGCTTAGCTAAGAGCAAGAGGATGCCACTAATTAAATTCTTGGACACTGGCGCCTGGAGAAGAACAAGAGAACGAGTATATATTATATACGTCGTCTCTCTCGCAAAGCTCGTTAACTCCGCTGAAGCTTCATCGATACGAAGGTAAGAAAGAAGGAAGTGTACCTCTAACGACGTTATCACATTCTAGACCCCGCGATGCCACTACTCCTACATCAAGCGAAGAAGAATTTTTTAACAAGTCATTTTTTTTAATTGGCGGGAAAGGATATCGGAGATGCAAATTCACTGCACGACCGTAATACGTCGCAATTTGTCCATCATCCGTGATTACCCGAGTCATTAATTATGAAAGTAAATTAAATTTATTAAATATAATATTTTTTAAAGATGAGGATAAATACACATTTATTTTAAAATATATAAAAATGTGCACTGATAAAGTGAAATTAAAGTATCAATAATTAATTAAAGTTTAATTTAATTTGAAATAATGAATTTTAACTAATGAATTTGGGTATATAAATTTATAACAATGTACGTTTATGATATCATAAAATAGTAAAAATCCAATGGATGTAATAAATTTGATAAGATATATATTTTTTTAATAAGACATTTTCATTTATTTATATACAATATAATTTATTTATTTTTTATAAAATTATGATTTATATTTAAGATAAATTAAATGCTGTATTTTTACAGTATATTTATTTATTATATTCGTTAAATTTAGTTCAAATTTTTGATTTCTTATTTACGAAAAGTACTATAAAAAATACGTACATATACTAATATCTACAGATTGTTGATATGTGTTACGTATATGTTATACACCTGTCATACATGCAATTAACAGTAATGTTTTGTTAACAAACGCGTTATCTAACAGCGGCTAATTAGATTACAAGGCACCAATATTCGTTACGAATAATACGATTCTGTTGAATGAAGAGATTAGTCAGACAATGAAACAGTGCGCAAAGAGTAAACCGATTATAAAATGTGATGGAGAAACAAATAGATGAAATATAAATTGCAGAAAAAAATAAAATATTTTTTTTTTTTAATTATATATATGCACATATATTCCCAGTCCTCTTGTAAACTATTTCAACTCTTTCAATTCTCATTTATAAGTTTATAGAGAATAATTGCGTTTTCTAAAGAAAGGAGATAAAAGAGCTTAAATTTTTATTAAAAGAAATAAATATTAATGTCATAAAAAATTTTAAAAGTTTTTATTAAAAACTCTTAATCTCTCTTCTTTTCTTTTTTCAAATTTTTATGTAGCTCAAAAACTAAAATTTAATTTTCTTTATTTTTCCCCTTTCATGCATATATTAATTTTTAACAATACAGACAGAAAAAAACAATGCAAATTTACAGTAACTTGTATTAAATATTGGATTGATCTTAAAAACAGTTTATCTTTAAAACAGATTTTGAATTTACACACAACACTGTTTGAAAAGAGCACGAGTACGCTTGTCCCGCTATCAGCTGTTTCAATGTCAACCATACAAAGTTAAAAGTCCATCCAGCAAATCGAGATTTTTCGTATAATCTATGCGTAAAAATATAATAATCGACATAAGACTCACGAAATAACGTATGGAAACGAAAGAGTCCCCGACGATACATCGATCCGCTCTCATTGTGGGCCCCCTAATTCGACGTGTCTACGTGTCGGAGTGATTCGGTGAGCCGACTATTGTCTCGAACCTTGACCCATAATGTCGACTACGTCATAGACGCCGACAGTGCGGGAGAGATTCGCTTTTTTTCTCGTCAACGACCGAGTAGAGCCCGACTAAAGCAACATATTTCTAAGCCGTGTTTGCCGATAAATTTTTGATTTTCTGCGAGAATCCGTCTCCCCACAAAATCTATTCTGAATTATTTTTCAAATCGACTCGTTAATAATTTTTCGTTATTTCGAATATAAATGCTGGAATGCTGAATGAATAATGATTTCACATCGTGCAATTGACAAATAATTAGATTGAAATTATCGGCATATATAAACAAATTATTTTCTCACAGTGTTTTATTTAAAATATTATAATATTAAAAATGAAAGATATAATTGCAATCGTGTCTTTAATATTTGGTAGTAATTTCTCATCACGTTTAAAATTGTAGAAATAAAATTTTTTTTTTTAAATAAAAAAAATATTTTTATAAAAATGTGTAGATACTAGGATCACATCTTGGAATTTTTAAGCGATCCGTAGACGCTTAGAAAAATATCTACATATTTCATTAGCGTTTTTCAAGTGAAAAAAGCTCGTGAAATATCACGAAAAATATCTTTGAAATATTTTCTCTCCCGCACATTCAATAAAAAATTTATAAATTCTTAAATTTCTTTTCATAAATAATTTGCATGCTAAACTAAATTTTATTTACTTTAAAAAAAAAAAGCTATAATATGGTCTCGGCACATAACTGCTCCGCGATTACCCGTCAAACATTAATCATCGAAATCACAACCTCTCTTGCTGTCGTTTCTCGTAAATAGCACGCGATTCGAGCGTATCAATTTTTTTTTTTTTTTATTTTTTATTTTGGTAGAGTGAGTGACGAGAGAGAAAGAGAGAGAGAGAGAGAGAGTACAACATGCAAGTGCGCTTTGGACGTATGCCATGAGACTCATAAAAATATCGTCTTCACGTCACGAGTTCGCATCTCGCTAGTTTGTCCATCGAGTCGTTCTCTTCATGTCCTTTCGCAATTTCGGTCAGAAGGAAAAGAAGAAAAAAGCACGAGACTTCTACGAATCCATCCGCTTTTCGCGGCGAGACAGAGTGACAGGGGACAAATAATTAAACCGATTTAGTATAATTAAATATTTATTTATTATTAATATTAATGTAATTTAATTACATTTTATTTATTTTTCTTTATATATAATATATGAAATGTAATTAAATTACTTTATTTATCATTCGCACTCCATTAAGATGCAGAGGATTTTTTCCAAGAAAGCGATAAATTTTTTCCTTTCTTCTTCAATCTATCTCTTCAATTTTCAGCCTCTTTAAAAGTATGATATGAAATATAAAATGTAATTAAATTACTTTCCCCTTGTATTCAATTCAGGTGCAGAATATGTTTTTCAGAAAGCAATGAGAATTTCTCTTTCCTTCTTCGTGCATCTCTCTCTCTCTCTTCAATTTTCAGCCTCTTTAAAAAAGCGCGCTTTCTTTCTCTTAGAGCCTCTCGGCGACGAAGCGGGGAACGTGCGCCGTAATAGCGAGGCTCGTGAGCTTGTGTAACGTCGTCATTTCCATGGCCATCGTCGTCACGTAACTTTCTAAACAAAAGTTAGCCGCCTATCGCGCCGGCCGCCGCCTCTATATACACACACACACACACACACACACCACACACGTTCGTCCTCTCCCCCTCCTCCCCCCCTCAAATTTACAAATGCCCGCTGCGCCGTTATCATACGGGACCGGTCGATATTCTCGACTCTATATTCGAGATTCGACACCCTCGGCGCCTCCTTTCAACGACGCCAAAGTCGCGACGAATCGAGTTCTCGACTGTTTTTCTGTCATGTGTGAAGTCCGATAAAATAATTCTTTACTTTAGACAAGATTTGATAGATATTTAAAATCAAAGAATATCTCATTCTTGAAGAATTTCGAGAATAAATGATACTCCAAAAAACGGTAAAATTTAGTCGAAAGTTTAAATCTTGTGATCTTCAATGAATGTTGTAGCAAAAATCACGTCTTTGTCTTTGTCTCGATTTTATTAACAATTTTTATCTAATATACTGGACAATTATTCAAAATAACAATTTAATTTCTACAATTTTTTTTATAATACTTAAGAATATTTAATTTTTATAATATTTAAGATAATTATTATTATTTATGTCAATCATTTATTTCCCAAAACTCTATAAATAATATTTTTAAGCGAAATAATTGTGGGCATGGAATTTTATATTGTTTATTTTGTTTAGTGTATTAATTATTTCTAAATTTTTGTTAATATTAATATTTTTATTTATTAAATAAAATCTTTTAAATTTCTTTAATATAATAATTTTTTTCTCATTTAATTCACACACCAATATAAATATTTATATTAAAATATATGTAAAATTAAATTGGGAAAAAATGTTTATATTTAAAAATTGATAATTTATATTAATTATAAAAAATTAATAAATTAATAAATTAATAAATAATAAAATTAATAAATATAAAATGTATATAAATAAAAAAATAAATAATTTAGGGAGAATTATTTATATTAAAATATATGTAAAATTAAATTGGGAAAAAATGTTTATATTTAAAAATTGATAATTTATATTAATTATTAAAAATTAATAAATTAATAAATAATAAAATTAATAAATATAAAATGTATTTTTACAAATAGCCTCTTTTAAAGACCAATAATCTTGATCAATAATATCAGCCTTGGTATTATCTTGATAACTAATAAAAAAAATCTCATCTCGATCTTGCCTCGAATTTCGAGACAAGCCCAAACAATATCGCCACCAGTCTCGATATCTCGTGCATCCCCTAATCATTACGTCAATCGTGTTGCCTCGGGCCATTATCGTTAAGCGTCTCTCGTAAATATTGATAACTGCGCTGGTCCGAGTCAGGGGCGAAATCGTGACAGCCGACATCGGCGCGTATGCTTGCCGGCGTAAGGAAATTTATTTTCGTCCAGACACGCGCGGGGCTCCACTTGTCTCGCCTAATTTCGTTGCCGCCGAACGTAGCCGATGTAGCTCTCGGCCGTTACAAGGTAACGAAGGACACCGAAAAGGGTAAATGCACGACGGACGAACGATATAAATCCGATAGCGACGGTGACGCTGGAAGCGCGCCAACGCGGACATCCAAGCCTTCCCGGACTCGGAATCCGTTGCCTGGCACGCGCGAGCAATCTCCGGATAGTGCGTGTAACGATCGATTCGCCGTGAATAGAGAAACGAATGATTGTCTAAGTGGAGCGATAAGAAGAGGAAAAGGCGAGATTACATTGGTCGAAGATTGAAGCTAAGTTCATAATTTATGATTTGGATTGCCAGAGAATAATAATGTAGAGAACAATATTTTAAAATATTATATTAAAGTAATCCGGTATACAGGGAGCCTTCAAAGTAACACATTTAAATATCATAAAAACAAGGCATTTTATAAAAAAAAAAAAAAAAATGTTTCAAAATATTACGATAAGATTATCGAAAACTAAATACATTACGAGATGTTTTATATCTCATATATTTTATATCAAAATGTCAGACTTGTCTGAAACATTTTTTTATAAAATATTTTATTTTTATGATATTTATTGTGTCAATTTAAATGCCGCACCCTATACATATATCCAATATATAACAATATAACAAATATATACTAAATATTTTAATATAATTATAATTTAATACAATTTAATATAATTATAATTATAATTAATTACAATTAATTGCAATATTTTTATATTATTGAATAATCAAATATCCAACATAAAACGACACATTAAAATATTATCATGAAATTATCCAAATATAAAATAGAGAGAAAGATCGAGGTGTGATAAGAAGTGAAATAAGATTGATAAGGTGTGATAAATAATAAAATCAGATTGCATTATTAGAGAGAGTTATCAGAGTTTCGATATTGTCTCGATATACTCGGTGCTCGAGTATTACGACATGGCGCCGTTTAACGTTTTTCATGGTGATTTTTCCCGCATCCCATAAATAAAGCGGACGATGCCTTCCTCCTCCCCCTCCCCCTCCTCCTCCCCCACGGTCGATCTAAGACCGTGTCTCTCGGGCTCTTTCATTCGCGATAAGCACGAGCAGCAACGCCGCGTTTACTCGATAAATGAGAATACGAGACGCCAAACGCGCGACCCACTTTAATCGGCCGTCGAGAGAGAAGAAGAGGGAGGAAGGGGGGAAGGAGGGGGAGGGAAGATCGAGATTGATCTAATTAAGATTAGAGGTGCGCGCTTTTCGCTTTCGGATTACTTCTGTCCAACGCGGGACTATTTTAAGATGGCCTACTCTATTCAACTGGAACAACGCGAACAACGACTTGCACGTAATAGAATATTGATGGCGACGTATTACGGTGCTCGCGAGGACCTATAACGGAACGCGTGTGAAGCGGGAGAGGAAAAAAAAAAAAAAAAAAAAAAAAATTTCAATGATACGACGACGATGACAGTTTCGTCGTTCGATTACGTATCGCGTGGAAAGTTGATAATGTTATTTGATAAGAGTCATAGTTATCTGTAGTGTCTCGTCAGAGCAAACTTCTCGTTCCATGGCCTTTCCCAAAACTGTCTCGCTCTCTACATTTGATATGAAATCGTTAAAAGCCCGAATTGATATTTTCTATCGAAAATATAGCAATTTTCTTTATAATTCGTGATTTTCACCCAACTATTACAAAACTAGAAAATTCATCGTTAATTTATTATTAATTATTTAAATTATTATTTAAAAAAATTATATAATTAAATCTTTTATTAAAGAACTTATTATCAATTAATTTAAATCTATTATTAAAAAAAAAATATTAATTTAAATCGATTGAATTATTATTTTGAAAAATATTAATTAATTTAAATTTATTATTTAAAAACATATTTAAAGAATATTAAATAAAACAATTTTTAATAAAAATATTATTTAAAAAAAAAATATTAAATTAAAATCACAATTAAAAATTGGTTATGAAAAATTAAAGTTTTAATAAAAGATGGGGGCAAGGAAAAATCTCCCAATAAATAATAATTTTGCAGCTCCCGCTTCTCTTTCTCTCTGCGCGTGCAGCTGCAACGCAAAGTGCTCGGCCAAGAAATGCGGTACTTGCTGCTCGCGTAGAGTCCCGAATTTTTCAAATCAATCTTCCGCGCCTCGTCGGCGCCTCTCGTGACGCGCTCAGCGCGGGACAAGACTCAAAGAATGATTTGTTCCCCTCGCAAAAATAGCCGGCATCGTGCGAAAGTAAACAAAACCGTCGCACGTACAATCTCGTTGTAGGCCCATTTTTACGCGCTTAGGCAGAGATGTTAAATAAGAATTATTTTATCATTTGTAAAATATTTGTTGACATGTGTTTCAATGACGTATCCCTTGTTTACTGTCATAATAATAAAGATGTCCTAGTTTTCGCTGTTTTAGAAATAATATAAAATGTGATATTATTACATAAATGACATCTTGCATGTATCCTACACACAAAATATATATTCAAATAAAAATACAAAACTATTATTAAATACATAAAATTATATAAGACATAAAAATTATCAAAATTATCAAAAGTCCGTGATAAAAATATTTTTTTGCATTCCTTAAAAAAAAAAAAAAAAAAAAATTCTTTGAGTCTTTATCAATTCAACATCGGCAAATTACTCTCTCCTTTAATCCTTACATCGGACGATTGAAGAGGAAAGATCGCGTGGCCGGTCCACGTTTCGTTCCGACTGGTTCCGTGAGAAATTCCTACTCTCCGTCCTCATCCACCTTTCTCTTCGCAACGACCCCCGTCTCTTCCCCTCCCCCTTCCTGCCCCCTCTCTTCCGCGCGATTTTATTTCCTTCGCTTCGTTCGCGCCAACGAACGAGCGTTAAAAAGTCGATGGCGTCAAGGTCCGCGGACAGCTTCCTCGATGACGATGACGATGAGGATCGTGATCGTCGTCGTCGGGGAAGCTGCGTTTAAGATGAAATGCGAACGGCGCCGCACTTACGGCGTGGTTCGGCGACCCTCAACCGTCCGCATGAATCGCCGTTCATGGTGCTCTCCTCTCATCAATATTCCCTCTTTCTTTCTCTCTCGCTCCCTTCCGTCACCCGCTGCGTGGAAGCGCGCGAATAAACACACACGGCGCACAATGGCCCCGGGGACCATTGGCGGGTAAAAGTGAGACACTCTCGTGATTTTACGAGGGAGTCCAGCTAGGGAGTCAAGCCCGGTAGCGGAGTCGCTTAGGCAACGAGAGAGAGAGAGAGAGAGAGAGAGAAATTTTTGATAAATTTTTCCCCTCCCTCTCTCGCGCTTGAATGCAAAAATGCGTACGCCCGTCGTCGTGTACTTTAATGATAAAAAATGTTTGTCTCGCTCTTATCTCTTATTGGCTACTCGATGCCGCGAAGACGAAAGTCGTGGGATCAAGTGAGAGGGACGATCATTCGTGCGATGAAACTTGCGCTCAAGTGTTTCCTCTGTCAACAATGACGTCCTCGCTCTCATTTTCCTATCGTCATCGCAAACGATAAAAGTACTTAGCGATGAACGTTTCGTAGACACCTTCTGTACGCGTCTCAGGAGCGTCGAGATCTCTTAAAAGGAGATAAACGTGCGTCTCGGCCTCTCGCAAGGTCGAAGACTCGCCTTCGTTCCAATCTTTCGATATTATAAAAGATTATAAGAGGAGAGAGAGAGAGAGAGGGAGGGAGGGAGGGAGGTTAAATAACATAGTTTAATCTTGTTATTAAAGTGACCCCATGATGTTTGTGAACTACGTGATAAAATTTCACATTATTGCTAGGTGATATGAATTTCAAT
>JBCAUJ010000005.1:2565826-2602658 GCA_038406275.1 Cataglyphis albicans | reverse complement strand
AAAAAAAAAAAAAAAAAAAAAAAAAAAAAAAAAAAAAAAAAAAAAAAAAAAAAAAAAAAAAAAAAAAAAAAAAGTCATGAAAACAAAGCTTAAGAATTGAAGGCGTTCCTGTCAAATTTCCCCCTCTCTTTCTTTCGAGACAGCAATCGCACTGCCTTGTCTGTCCGCATGATTGGACTGTCGCGATACGATGATGATGACGTAACCGTGTAACGTCTCCTTTGTTCTACCTCGTCGTGCGTGTTCGCAGACCGGCTGAGAAACGCGCAGGATCTTGGGATTTTTCCCCGAATTCGTGCGAAATCGAAGCGTTCGGTATCGCAATTTCGCGGCGCACCGTAATTCTATCCCTCCTGCGAGAGCGACTGATAAAAGGCAAACTGGATAGTCGAGTATCTCCGTCGAATTAACATCGTGTAATCCGACTGCGTTCGTAATCACCTCACGATTATCGGAGATCGGCGCGCGCGGATGTTTTTTTTTTTCGAAGGACATTATCTTCATCCAAAATACTAGAATAGAATATATAAATAAATGAAAAACATTCCCTTTTTTATATTCGATAAATATCTCTTTCTTAAATCTTATATATATATAAAACACGTAAAAAAATTTCTTTTTCACAAATTCTGTTGACACGAATTATTTTCCAAAGATAAATAAAGACTTTTTCTATTATATTTTTATAATAATTCTTACATTTTTATAAAATCCCAATTTATTAAATAAAATATAATAAATATAATTTCTTTGCCATATTTTTTTAATCTAGAAAATAAAAAATTTTCACCATCACACGTTCAATGGTCAAGAAGAAAATCTTACTTCGACAAGAGAAGACAAAATGCTGAGAAGAAGCGATTATGTAACCGAGCAAGCGATAATATAATATTCGTCTAAAATTTCCGAGGCAATCGTCATAGCAATATTTAATGAGCCGCGAATACATCAAATTATCTCACACGCTACTCGATATACTAACCGCTTCGTACCGCCCCTTATCATTCCTTATCGTACGCGCGCAAACTCAAGATAGTGTCGTTTAGCCAGTAGGAATAACAGAGATAATCGCGAAATTAAACTCGCGACTTTATTTGGATTGAGATTTTCTGTGAAAGTTTCATCAATATTGATATTTGTCCCCAAAAATTATTCTGTACTTGTGTATTGTGTACTCTCTGTGTGTTATAAATAAAAAATATTTATAATCGTTGTGTGTTTCTGATATAGCGCTATCGTACATTTCAAATAATGCGAAGTATACATATTAAAATTAAATGTAAGTATGTATAAGCAGTATTAGTTAAATTAATATTAAATTAACTTACATATATAAATTATATATATATATATATATATATATATATATATTATTATTTTATTATTTTTATTGTTATTTTATTATTATTATTATTATTATTATTATCATCATCATCATTATTATATTAATATTTAAATCGAGCACTTTACTAGAGTATATATCTGAGTATTTAAGAAGTCGAGCGCTTTTTTCTTATTTAAAAATCCTTTCTCTCTCTCTCTCTCTCTCTCCAGAGATTTCACATTGTCTTCAACGACGAGAAAAAGACCGAAGATCTTCGATCGCCACGAGAGGAAAGAGTAGAAAAATGCAGAGAAATCAGCGAAACGTCATGGCGACAACTTGCCTTGGAGCTTAAGCGTCGACAGTTGCCTCGGCAAGACGCTGTCAAATTTAAGAGCAAAAGAGAGAGAAAGCTCGCCCGACATCGACTCAATATATACCAACAGCGGCAAAAACGTAATAAATCGGCACGGACGACGTTTCCTCTCGCTCATAAGCGAGAACGCTTCCCGCCGCGAGCCGATATCCTAGTTTACGTCACGTCGTCGCCACCCGCCCATCATCGTCGTCGTCGTCGTCGTCGTCCTCCTCGTACGCCGTGTCGTCCGCGAACGCGACGACGGTCGTGCGCATTAACGAAAATCAATAACCGATAATTATGGTCGCCGTAGCGCCTTTTTCCTCTCTCCCGCCCCCCCCCCCCTTCCTTCCGTCGTCATCCTCTCGTCGAAGCAGCAAGACCCTCAAGCCGCGCAAGCGGCTTCTTCCGCGACTTTTTTCAAGGGGCGCATTTTTGCGAGACGCGAAACGCGGCCACGACGACTTGAGGTGAGGTAAGGAAAGAAAGCCAAGGCGACGCTATTTTTCCCCGCACGCGGATGAACGGGACGAACGGACGGACGGACGGAAGGATGGATGGATGGGGACGCGCACACAGTCGCGGCCGGCCGGCATGACGATGACGACGAGAGGGAGGAGGAGGCCTGGCAACATCGGAGAAAGAGAGAGAGAGAGAGAGAGATCGGGAGAAGGGAGAGAGGATCTATATCCCGGACTCGGCCGAGACCCCGGTGTGCGTTCGGCTAGGCTCGACAACGCTCGTCGTCGTCGAGCGACCACGTGATCTCTACGCGGTACGCTCACTCTACTCGCTATTCGGCAAACATCGGACCGATTTCGTCCTGTATATTCGCAATATCTGTCTCGCCTTGGTTTCGTCGCCGACTGATCTATCGCGCCCGAGACAACAATGGAGAAGATGGGGAGAGAGAAAAAAAAAAGGATGGATTTTTTATAGAAAGATATTTCAATAATTTCTAAGAAAAATATAGTTATTTTTATTATTATTTATTACTATTTTTATTATTACTATTTATTATTACTATTATTATTATTTATTAATATTATTATTTATTAGCATTATTATTATTATTTATTGCTTGCTATTATTATTAATATTTATTCCTGCTATTATTATTTATTATTAATTATAACACACATATATTAATATATTATTTAAATTGAAATTTTTCTCGAAACATATGATCGATTTCGTCTTGCGAAAGATTGATTCAAGAGGCGCACACACGCAAGTATGTTGGTAATTTTGAAATTTTTTTTTTCCAGTCCACCCTGTATGTGCGCTTCCTCTCTCCACGGGCTATTTAGTATTCGCAGATACTCGCATTATTGCCGACGACGGAATCAGTTACACGGGCGCCTACCGCAGCTAGCCAAGTTTCTATTTTGCTACATGTGGCTCGCACGCCGCGTGCAGCATGCGTCGACAGTGACGCATTGCGTACGCGCCGCTGCGTGCTACTTGCGGAGCCGCCGCGAACACCGTGGCTGGTGCTGGATAACACTAATGCTCTCTCTCTCTCTTTATATCGCGATTCCGCGACGTCTGTCACGTATTATAAAATATTAAATGGTATATTGAACGCCATTTATACAAGGTGTGAAAAAAATATCCGGGATCCTGTGGATATTTTTTTCCCACCCTGTATACAATTTCCTTCTCTCGTTCACATTCTTGAACGATCTCAGGCACTCGCACAGATCGCTAGGCTGAATTTTGCGGTCATTATCAGTCGACTCGAGTTTTCTAAAAAAGCAAAGTATATTCACTGGAATGCTATTGAGAAAATGTATCTCGATCTCGTAACAAGGTTGTTTATAATATCGGGAAGGCGACGCCTTCCCCCCCCTCCCCCCGTTCACGATTTTTCTGGAATAAAACCGGTGAGCCGGCGTGCAAAAGCAGCCTCGCAAACACGTGCAGCTGACGCAAAAATGCAGCTCCCGCGCGGGAGCTGCATTCATTTGCAACGCGCGCCTCTCTCTCTCTCTCTCTCTCTCTCTCGCGCGCGCGCGCGCCTCTTTCTCTCTCTCTCTCTCTCTCTCTCGCGCGCGCGCGCGCCTATACCTTTCCGGTGGCGGCATGTGACTCAGTTCAGTATCGCTGCATTCAAACTTCTCTCGACGATGTGCGCATTCTACTGCGAGCACCTACATATATATTCTCGCCCGCGTCTTCGACCGACGACGACTCGTTTCACGCGCGAATCGAAGGCGAGAAAAAATTCCAATTGCATAGGGACATTATAATTGAATATTTGAATAATGAATGACTCAGGTGTCACATTAGATGCCGATCTATAATTTCCGATATCTTATTCGAGCGATAAAGCGTTCGCCGAGTGCGAGAAAAACTTGGAGCGAAGTGCCTGAAGCTTTTTTTTTTGCGGACACACTGTCCGAATTTTCAGACACACTCTTCTGAACTTTCGGAAAAACGGCTCTGTGATGATTAAGATAGATTGTCTGCTCTCAGACACCCAGGCATTATGAAAGTTCAGACAAAAATGTGTCTGAGTTCTTAGGCAATTTTTTGGCCTAAGTCTCGGTTGCTCAAGTATTCAAAATTGAGACATTGATCGAAGAAAGAGAGAGAGTATTTATTTATTTAATAGAAACGGGAAAGATCCCTTTGGTATAATGAATGAATTACAATATATGCTGTAGTGAGAATAACAAATAAAAAAAAAAAAAAAAATACAAAGAAAAAGAAAATACGAAGTTATTAAAGATGGAATAAAATAATAAAGAAAAAAAAAATAAAAAAATTACAAATATAAAAAATTTATTTATAAAATTTATATTCAGTCTTAAAAAATCCTCTAGAAAATCATTATTGTAAATAATTGTTTGTATGAAGTTGCAACAAAGTATTCTTTTTCATTTTTAAATATTTTATTCTCTTGTTTGCTCCGAGATATATATATAGGGTGTTTCAAGTCAGATGAATGAAACTTCAGGGTCTTATAGAAAATTGAAGTTGGAACAGAAAAGTTCTGATAAATTTAAGTATCCGGAAACGTTTCGTTAAAAAGTTAATAAGCCTTCTAATTAATCAGTTATGATCAAAATTTAATAAAAACATTTTTATATTTAAAATATTTGTGAATATAGTGTTAATCATCGAAAGATGGTTTTTTCAAGTATCTGCTTTTTTCTTGATTTTGAGCTTATTTTCTTTTGAACGCCTTATCAGAATTAAATAAAAATTTGTGTAATTTAGTTTAATTCTCAGATTTATTTCGTTATTTTTGAAAATCATCGAAAAAACATAATTTTTCAAAGTTTATTAATATAGCTATATAATTTTTTAACCAAGCATTTCTATGTGCCAGCGACCTATGTTTGCCGAAACTTTTTTTGTCTCAAACTCAATTTCCCATAAGACCCTGAAGTTTCATCGAATCTGGATTCACTGACCTAGAACACCCTGTATATTTTGTTCATCGCATAATTTTCCGTGCTCAAAACGACATCGATCTTCGTTGCACGCAGTCGCAGATATTCGAAACCTTACTATCGCATTGCGACGAATTAGACTGTCACGTCATCGGTCCGTGTTAAGTCTTTGTACAGAATTACTATGGACGGGTCGGGTTTCGTCTTTATTTTAATCTAAACGCCATCGAGTCATCATTTCAGAGATTACAAAATGAACAAGAAAAAGCTTAGCTCAAAATCTTGAAAAATCCATACATGTGTTTCCTGTCTCCTGTCAAATACCGTGACTCTGTTAATCTCATTGTCCACTATATTGCAAAATGCAACTGCGTTCAAGAGAGCGCATCATTGCATCAAGTCTCTTATCGCGGCGCGTTTTCGCGTGAGTAACACTCACATTCTCTCGTCGTTACGCGATATCTTATACTCGAGCGTTCTATCCGCGGGAATATCTCTCGCGGCGAGAAGTTTATCGATAATTTAACACACCGCCAACGGAATCTATTACAGTGATGGAGTGTTAAGTAGGCGGGAGAGCGTTGCGTATACTTATATATACGTGACTGGTAACGAGACGCCATAAGCGCCTCGAGTTATCGGCCCATGTGCTTCCATAACGCGTAAATTATTGCGAGTCAGATTTTATTGACGAAAAACGCGGATAAACGATATCGAGGCGACGTTAGATCCCGGCGGAATTATTAAAGCTCGTGAGATTAACTTTATTTTATGCGCGGGCATTTAAGGGACGTTTTGGCTGGAGCTGTCAAAATTGAAAAAAAAAAAAAAAAAAAATCTTACGTTTATATTGTTTGATAAATTAAGTAAATAAATCTGGATTATAAAAAAAAATTAAAGTATCATAATAATTGAAATAATTTGATTTTTGATGTCCTTTGTAAAAGAAAATAGTTATAATTAATATTTTTGCTAATTTATGATAGAAATTTTTTATTGAATTTGAAACAAAAAAATTTTGATAAACATGAATCCGAAAACGCTTCGTTAAAAAATTATAACTAATGAGCTTCAAAAAATCATGTATTTTTGATGATTTTTAAAAATAATTTCAAAACCCTTTATCTATTTGAAATAAACGAAATAAGTCTGATAAGTAATTAAATAACAAACTAAATCACACCAATTTCTATTCTGATAAGGCGTTCAAAAGAAAATAAGCTCAAAATAATAAACTTTTTACGCTTCTGTCAATATTTTGACATTTCACACGTGCATCCTTAAATTCACTCCAAAAAAATTGACAACATACAATTATTATTAAAAGTTATGCAAAAAAGAATTAAAGTGAAAGCATAATCGGAGCTAAAGCGTAGCATAAAAAATACAAACAAAAATATAAAAATAAATAGATAATAATAAAGGCGAAATTTATGATGGATCTCCAATTAAATTCCGCATATATGTCTCGCGCCCTATCTATCGTACGAGCCATAATTTCGCCATGCCTTATTTCCTTCCCTGTTATCCACGAAAAATCCTGATCCAGGTCGTTATTAGCGATAGTCGGGAGAGACGTAGGGAGATGCAAAAGAATAGTTGGCGGTCGTTTGATAGCTGCGGCAACGGATACTTAAACGTCTACGAAGGAGGGGCCCCGTCATCGCACAGGATACGAGGGAGGGCATATATGTATATCTCTCCCAGGTATATAAACAGAAAGGGGGATCTGAGGGGGAGGGCGGGATTCGATGTGGAAAGTGCCAGAGAGGATGCGAGACAGGTACCCTCTCTTCTCTTCCCCCCTCCCCCCCCCCGACTTCCCCCTCGAAAAAGGAGCAACCGGCAGGAGAGGGATCTCGGCGCTCTCTCAAAGGATCTACTCTCTTCCCTTTCTCCTTAAACCCAAATATAACGGCCAAGTCAAGTGCAATTCCTTTCCTCGATCGCTTCACGCGCCATATTGGGGGAATCACGTGGAATCGTGACAAGTCGAGACACCTTGTATATCTGGATGATGTCGAAAGTGAAAGTATCGGAAGAGCAAAGTATCGATATTTTGGTATTAGTGTGGTATACATACAGTGTCCCGAAAATCCTCCAGCTTTTAATAGAGCACATATTCTTTGACGAGTTTGTAGTTAAAAAAAAAAAAAAAAAAAAAAAAAAAAAAAAAATTTGAGTAATAAAGAATATAATTTCACTGCGCAATTTATTTTTAATTTCTACTATATTAAAATTACCGCAGATTGCCGTAAATTTTTAATAGAGCACGGACAAAGCGTGCCCTACTTCCGGTTATTCACACCCTCTGACATACAATTCTGCTGATTTATTATAAATGTTATCTAATTTCTCGTTTTCGACCTACGGCCAAGCTCAACAATCGAATTGTAACGGCGCACGCGTCGCAATTCTGGAAATTAAGAGCCGATAGCGTGACGTCATTGGCATCTCTGACGTAGCTGCAGCATGGTATTAAACTCGCCGACCGGTGACCCGGTCAGGATATTACCCTAAATAACTAAAACATCCTAATAACCTGCAGCGCACCGAACAATGAACGTCTATAAAGGGGAACTTATATAAATGTCAAACTCCTATTCTCGATTCTTATCCTAATTTACCCCGCTTGACATTTCGCCGAACGGTAGGAATATCGATACCCCAATTTCGACGATCGTACTTTAAATCGGATTCTCGAATAACGGGCGGAAACGTATTGAAGGTTTGACGTAAAAAAAAAAAAAAACTACAAATGCCATGTATTTACATTTTTTTATGAAAGAAGAATCTATGTATGTGTAAGACGACATACTCTCTAATAATATGATAAACATTGTATTAAAAGAAAATATTTTTTTATTAGAGAAGATTTTATATTAAATAGAATAATAAATAGTCCGTGAATTTTAATATAGATTATAATAATTATTAAGTTATAAAAATTTATGGGATGTAAAATACATGTCTTTTTTATGCACTTCCCCTTAAGTAGATAAAACATTATTTTTTAAAAGCGAGATTTTTTTTTTTATATCTCGAGACTTTTTATTTTTGGCACTTGTAGACTTTCTATGTCAAGTCTTCATCAATAATATGTTCGACATGGCTATTTGAAGCATTGTGTGAACGATTAAATCCAATTAGATCCAATTTCTCTATGAATTTATACTCGATTAGAAACATATTTGATCGTATATAAAGAGGAATATATGTGCGTCTTACGTATGTAAAGAGCGATTGGGCATGCATCTTCGATTTGAAATTTTTCATTCAACGAATTTGTATCTAAAATAGGGATGTATATATGTTCTTCGTTACGAGCTTATTAAAATTGGATTTAATCGCTCCTGAATTAATCAAAGCCGTAACTGATACTATAATTAAATCGGGCAATTTGCAAACATTATCAGTTAGTTAAAATAGTTTACGGAACAAGGATACGTCACTTTATATAATTGTGTCGGAGCTATGTTTCATTTTGCGATATAAATGAAGAGAGTTTACCTGAAAAATATATGAAATATAATTTTTTACATAACAATTTTTTTTTAACCCAACGCACTTTATATTTAAACAATTATGATTTTTTCAATAACTTTAATTCTGCAAAGTTTCAAACTTTAATATTTCATCAAAGTTTTTTCACTGCAATTTCATCACAAAATATTATATATTAATACACTTTTTAATATATTTTTTAATAATAAAAAATAGAATTTTTTAATATTTAATATTTTTTTATTTTTTTAATATTTTAGTTTTTAAACGGTTTAGTATATTTAGATTCTGCTACAGGTGTAAACTTATTTATCATCCTCGCACTGGAAAGTCTATGTGCAACGTATTCCCGTAGACATTAACTGTCTCGTTCTCCAAAAATTATTGCCTCACATTGTTCTCCAACTGCCCGATTTAATCTTGTCGGGCGCCGTGAAGGCTCGCACGACAAATGATAATTGTAACCAAGACAAATGGATCTGTGAAAGGACTCACCCTGCATTTTCAGCGGCAGCAATGGACATGTGCCTCCTCTCATCGAGGGTGGGCGCGGCGTCGAATTGCCGAGGGAGATCCGTGGTAATGAATTGAGAGTCACGCGTGCACGCGAGAGATGCTCTTCTCTCTCTCTCTCTCTTTCTCCCTCTCGCTCCCTTCGTACAGACACCACTATCCTCGCGCACCAAGAAAACTTTTCTCACCACTACACTGTCGATATGACCACTAAGCGAGGTCGTTAACCATCACTCGCGGCACCAGTATCACAGAAATATCAACACTCCTCGTCGCGATTAAAATAATAAAAAAAAAAAAAAAAAAAAGAAAATATAACCAACGAGAGAAAAACGAGGTTCGAATTCGCACAAACTTGGTTCGTACGCCACAAACACGGTGTCCCGAAAGTATTCAGGAGTAACCTCGGAACTGCGTAGTGTTGTATACGCGCGAATGGATATCGTTCTCGCGATTAGTCACCGATTAGCCGACAGAGCTCGACGATGACATCCGGTGATGAGTCGGAAGCTGCATCATTCTTCCACCGATGGTTCTCAGCCATCTTCCTGAGCTCAACGACATTCGATATAGTCTATGCCACTGTCGACCACGCCGTCTTTTTTCTTCTTTCTCTCTCTCCTCCTTCTTCTCTCTCTCTGAAGGATACACAGACAGGCAGGTGCAGAGGAGAACCGTTGCCCTGCACGAATCGCTTCACGATCACGACAGAATTTCGAGCGGCCTCAGCTCAAGCGAGAGCGATGGCGTGATCGACGATGGACGTGATCTCTCTATCGAGACGCGTCAGGGTGGGTCCGTGGCATAAGCGATGGGAGTGTCTCTTCCCCGAAGTGCCGGGCCTCTCTTCCTTTCTTCCCTACGTCAGATTATTCCCGATGTTTTCGATGTCTCTCCTCGAGAATTTTCGCCAAGTCGTTTTTACTTCAAACTCTTCTTGCCACCGAAAACTCCTCCGGGTCTTCCTCGAAAAGGATATCTCTCGCTTAAACCGACGAAGTTTCTCCCCGGTCTCTAAGGATCCCGTTGATCCTTCCGTATTTTTTTTTTCAAGTCCACCAAGTTCAACGATTTTTTTGCATCGGGTAGGTCGTGAGCTCGATAAGCGAGGTCGATCCTGAAAACGATAATAATGGGAGTGAGCGAGAGTGACAATTGTCGAGCGGGCGGAGAGGAATGGGAGAGAGAGAGAGAAAAAAAAAAGAAAGAGTATTGTGCTATAAAGCATGCCCATGTAACGCGTTAATGAGCAGAACGAGTAAGAAAGATCGCGACGTGCGTTACGTCAAAACGCGTTACACGTTACGTTTGACGCAATTTGCATTCGTTGACGAGCTCGTAACGCGCGCGACGTCGTTCTACCTCATTTGTGAGGTAATCGGCGGGAATCATTAGCGAACAAATGATTATCAATACCCCTCTTGTCCGAGTGATGGAAGAATAACACCTGGCAATGAGATTTAAAAGTAGATTCGACATCTCTCCCTCTCTCTCTCTCTTTCTTTATGTATGTAAATATATATCATTTGTATACAAACTTTATATTATTATATATTGTTCTTTTTTCATCATCAATTACTTAATTTAACTTTAATTTAACTTTAATTATTGCTATTATTATTGTTTTTTCGGTTATTACAATTTGTTTCGTATTAAAAATAAGATAACAAATTTTTTTGTCGTTTATGATTATATAAATAAAACTGTTTTATTTAATATAAATATAAAATTTTTATTTATATAATAATATAAAAATAAACGAAAAATAATCTGATATTTTATTTTTATTGCAAAATAAATATATCGTAATAACTGAAATAATAATAATAATAATGATAATTAAATTAAGTAATTAATATAATTATAAAAAATTGTTATAAATGATTAAAAAATTATAAATATATAGTATGTGCGTAAAAAATTAATTTTACATCTTTTAATATATGTTATTATATTTTTTCCACACAACAGTGTATATATATATATATAAAGAAAAAAAAAGAAAAAAAAACAATACAAACATATCTTCATAATCTTCATTTTACCAGAACAATATTATCATTGTGGCACGTTACGAGATAACGCAATATACTCGCAGAATTGCGCATATTGTGCTAGAAATATTTTCATTATACACATTTCTGGAAATTGTGTTATTCGAACATACACGTGCGGTATTAAACAGAGAAAAATATAAGCTTACAATTTCAATTTTATCGCATAAAAATAAAGTCTGCGCGGAATAATCGACGCGATTCAAAATTAAAGTTTCCTCTGTAAAAAAAAAAAAAAAAAATCGCTAAAGTATTAAATTACCCAACCTTTTATGATTCGCGAGACGAACGCATTCCTATTACACACGCCAATCGAGAACTCACGCATCGTAGGTGGAATCTCTTAATCAACCATTTTTTTTTTTTTTTTTTTTCCGAACGCCAGCTATATACATACATGACGTATCCCTTGCTCTTACGAGACAACGAAGTTCGCATTTTCCGTAAAGATGAGTCGCGGGAACGCTCGTCGACGGCCGTCTCTCCCTATTTTTCGGCGAGGCGGAGGCAAGGAAGGTTAAACGCATCCGCAACTAATGACAGGTTTCGAAATCGCTACTCCGCAACACAACAACTGTCGCCGTTCCCGTCGTCGTATATAGTAGACCCGCGATGTAACCACGCGCATCACATGGCGTCGCGCTCGACGAAGAGAGGCGCTGCCATTAATACAATAGCCCCTCTGGTGCGTGCATGCGCGGCGCATGTCCACACGGCCCATTCTCCCGCTTCCGAAACATATGTAGACCGTGGGCGCGTTTAGGAAAACTCGGGAGATCGATATCGTCGTCGGCTGGTCGGCCGTCGCGTCGATGACGACGACGACGACGCTCCGCCCGTCGCGAATTTCTGCGATTTACGACGTATTATGTATACCGTTTTCTATTGTCCTTAACTGATTTAAAGTTAATTATGGCCGAATTAAAATTAATTAAATTGAAAAATATAGTTGGAAGATTTATGTCTTCTTGATCAAAAAATATGCTGGTTAAAATATATTTTACACATTTATGTTTTAATTTAATTTATAATATAATTATTGCTGTTGTGTCAATTGAACTCAAAATGTTATATTATTAAAATAATTGAAAAAAAAAATGGAGAAATAAAACAGTGCAGATATTTTTAATTGCACAGAATAGATATTCCTTATTATTATATTATGATAGTAGGATTTATCTGTCAAAATTTACAGAAAAAAATATGAATTTTTTGACAGACCGTGAATAATATTTTTACTTAATTGAGTTAATTTTATCATTAAAAATATGTTGATTTTACACAAAATTTACGATCAAGTTTGCATTCATTTTGTGTTGAAATATAACATTGTATTAACTTAACACAAATTTTCGGAGAGATTATTATTATTATTATTATTCGATAATAGATTCCGATAATAGACTTTAATCGTAATTTCGAAAAAACAATGGCTGATGAATAAAAAGAAAGCGAAGATATAATACAATCGACGCGTAATTTAAAAATTACATTAGCCAATAATTGACTAGACAATTGAAGATAAAGATGATTTTTCTAGAACTTTGATTCACTTTATTCGCTTTAATTCGAGCGAAATTGATTTTTCCACAGAATTTCAATGCATTAAACTTTTACAGTTCATTGTCTTGAAAAAAAAAAATGCTATTATAAAACTAATAATTTTTTTCACTTTATTAAAACACAAATTTCAAGAATTAAAAAATATCAGAATTATTAAAACGATTAATCTTCGGGAGCTCTAAAGTCAAATTAAAAAAAATTATCTATTTGTCATTAAATAAAATTTCTTCTACGTCAGCAAGATTTAGGTCAAGGTTTGGGGGCATTCCTTTCAAGGATTAATATATATACTTTTAAAATGACATTATACCATTTGAGGCGCGAGTAAATATTTTAAAACGTCCATTATATATGGTGCATAAAACATTTTTCTTGCCATATATTAAGTGAGTCATCGTTCAGCGAGCCGTTACAAAAGTGTGATTGCGAAAATCACGGACACACACGGTCACACAGCGTGAATTTAGAGGCCGCGGCGGCGGAGCGATTGGACTGTTTTTTTTTTTTTTTTTTTTTTTTTTTATTTATTTTTTGGCTTCGCGCGTACTTGAACACGCGCCTCGTCATTCGTCGAAATTTTCGCCGAATGTAATTAATTCGGGCACCGGCGCGCGCGAATCGCGTTGCCATTGCGGACCTAAAAGGAGCGGTTGGCGTCGTTCATCATCATTTTCAGATCTTCCCCAAAACGAATCTGCACAATGCTCGCCTCGGGATACTTACGTCACGCGAGAAACACGACTTAACGATTTTTTTTACCCCGTATCATTTCATCCGAGCAAGACGGTTTGCGTCAAAATAATAATCTCGTAAGAAAATGTACAGAAATATATTATGCATGTATTTCTAGAATGTTTTATCACTGAATTGTTACATGTGAAAATATTTTTTATCAAGATAAATATAAAAAGAAAAAACATAAATTAAAAAATAAATTTAAAAAATTTATCTTGAAATTTATCTTCTTCCATAAAAATTCGTTAAATTTCCAGAGATAAGAAGATTCTTTTGCAATGTTTACGATTATTATTTTATGGCAAGTAAATGCGACTTGCAATAGAGCAAGCAGTTGAGATAAAATTCTTTGAAAATAAAGAAAATGTCATTAGAAATGATATCGAGGAAGAGAGCGGAAAATGTACAGTCCATTCCCATCGACTTAGGTCGTAACGTTTACGACACCGTCAGCATAAGGTTAGCACTTGAAGTGTGAGGTCATTTAAATAACCCTTGTTGCCCCCGCATATTACGTAATTTAAAAGACCTTGGAAAAACTCCCATAACTTTGTAGCCTTGTGAGATAGAAATTAGAAAGCCATGTGTAAAGTTGTAATTTCTTAATGATGCTATCGTCTCATTTTCTCTTTATTTATTATGTTATTAAAAATTGTATCAAAAAATTCTATTAAATCTTTTTATTTTATAATTATTTCCTTTTTAAATAAAGGATCCTGCAAAAATAAAATAAAGTTAAACGCTATATCATATTATCGTTGATTTATAATTTATCATAATATATGTTAAATTAATTACATTATTTAATATAAAAATAGCATATATATATATATATATATATATATATATATATATATAATTAGAAAATTTGCCTGAGATTTAATATATATCGCATGCCAAATTTTTGTATTAATTGAATATAATATAGATGTATTAATATGACTACTAAAATATTAATATTTCAAAAATAAATGCAAACTTTATAGTAATTTGAAATAATTATGTTTAATTTAAATGGCGCCAGTAGATAAATTAATAGACAAGTGTTTATACGACCAGACTGGCAATTTATTATTTAATTATCATATCACTATGTGTGATATGATAATTAAATAATAAATTGCCAGTCTGGTCGTATAAACACTTGTCTATTAATTTGAAATAAACTTTGTGTAAATTCAATATATTTTTAACGATGAAATTAACTTAGAAAAAATATTATTGACAGTCTGTAGTTACTCTCATTCCTATTACAAAGTAAAATTAACATTTTTTTCCTGTAAATTTTGACAGATGAGTCCTGTCATTAATAATACGGAACATATCCATTGTGTAAAATTAATAATATACGTTCATTGTATTATTTTTTCACTTTTTTCGGTTCTTTTAATAATTTAACATTTGAGTTAAATTAACACATGCATATGTTAAACGTTTAACACAAAAATTTTAACCAACACATTTTTCAACTATGTAATACAAAGATATCGGCTTCCTTTTAGATTCTCCCAAAATGACCAATTCTCCGTCACATGTTAGTTACAAAAAAAAAAGGAAACAATGACACGATATGTTTCGTGGTCATTTTTTAGAGGAAAAAATAAACAAATAAATAAAAGATTTTGCGTAAACGTGGTGATTCTCAGGCGCCTATTCGAGCAATTCTCAAAACGCACACATGTCAGAGTATCGAGAAAAAAAAAACCTATACAATTTCGTTACCGTGTATACTGTATACACACAATGCGAGTACGTTGTAACAACTCCTTCCCCGAATAGGCGGCTTAGGCCGATGCGATCGCGTGACATGCCCTCAGGACGACCGTGGCTCTCTCGAGCTCATTAGATCGAGAAAAAGTTTAACGCAGAAATGAGGGAATCCGGACTGAAATTAGACGGACACCGCGTGTTCGTTCGTAGAATGTTGCCATTGCCATTGTCCAATTTTTATCCTCCCATTATCGTGATTCGGTCCCCGGAGGTCTGCCTGAGGATACAAAAAAAAATGCTAAGAATATAGAAAGAGAGAGAGAGAGAGAGAGAGAGAGGGATGTTTATTTTCTTCGATATATTAGTCGCGCCATAAAGTAATCAATCGTTCGCTATCGCGGCTTCCCTTGGGGCAAGAAACGCATGTAAACGCGAATCCAAATAATTCGGAACTTAAAAGGAGCCTTGGCGGGTGTATTTACATTTTTAAAGCGAAAAAAAGCGCGCGAAACCTTACATATTTTAGGAAGGAAATCGACACACGTAGTGTTATTTCGCATGAAAAATTTACGCATAATTTACGCAGCGCTTGTTTTAGTGGAGATTAAAAAAAAAAAAAAATATATATAAATATATATATAATGCCTTTCGTCGGAAAAATGCCTTTCTTTCCTCGGGAAGAAGTCCGCGAATACGTCATTAAAAAAAAAGAACCTGTCATTAAAAAAAAAAAAAAAGATTGCAAAAAGATACTCACAGAGTTTTCGAGAGAGATAACTGATATCACGGCCAAGTTTACAATCGACGAAAAATTTCATTTAATTAAACCTCTCTCCTTCGGCAATATCACTCGCCTCGCAAACTCTCACGTTACTCAATACGATCAATCAAAACAATTACTGCTTGCTCCAATGTCACGCGTTAACCTTCAAACTAAACGTCACTCGGGTCCTTCTCAGCCGCATTCTTTCTCCTGGGCTGGTCGTCTCGAAAAAATCGGGATTACTCAACACTTTTCGTGAAATAAGAAAAGAGGATACGCACGTCCGTCGAGATTCTCTCGAGGAAGACGCAAAGACAGTAACACGCACCTTTAACCCCGCGGTCTCCCTTCTCACGGGCGGGCAGGTAGAAGACGGATGGGAGACCCGCGACGTGATGCGGCGACGCACAATCGAAAGCAAGCCGATGGCGAACAACAGACGTTTGTGCGCGCGAGAGCGCGCCACGGACGCGGCGGCGCGCACAGCGGAGCGCGACGAACTTGACTCTCAGCGGAGGAGCGAGCAGCGGACCGTCCGACGAGCGAATAAAAACGGAACGTAGAAACCCGGCCGTTGCTTTCTCGCAGCGCTCAAGCGCCGCTCCTGGGCATTATACATTCGCGACGACGACGAGAGGCGAGGATAACGTTACTCGCGAAGGGTTGACAGCTCGCGACGATGACAGCACGCGCGCGGCTGACTTTATCATTCGCGAAAGACTGACAACTGAGGACGATATCTTGCCTTCCCTCTCTTTCCTTCGCGTTCCGAAAAAAAAAAAAATAAATAAAATAAAATAAAAAAACTTTACTCGGCGGAAACGACGCGCGCACACACAGCTGCTGAGAGGAATATCCGAGAAACTCAGCGATGTCCTCTCTCTCTCTCTTCTCCTCCTCCTCCTTCAATCACGCTCTTTCCGCAGAAAAACACAGTGGGGCGCCACGGGATATGCGCAAACGAATATACATATACCTTCGATGTTTGATCTCCTTTATACTGCGTTTCGCACGTGTGTCGGAAACGCGCGAGTGCCAGCGCGCACCGTCGACGATGAACGATGACGATGACGACTGTCGCGCGCGAGCCTTTCCAGAAGGGCCTATTTGGTCGCGAAATAGCGCTTCGCGGCCGGCGGCCTCGCCGCTCTTCCCATCCTCTTCGGCGCGAAGAACCTCCTCCTCGCGACGAGCGCTGCTGGACAGTACACGCAAGTACGTCGCGGCGAAACGTCCCGCTCCCGCCGCCACCCCCTCCCCCTCCTCCTCGCCCTTTCCCCCGACGACTCCGCCGCGCTCACGGCGAGTGCGCATATATGTACGCGTGTGCCTATGTGTGTCCCTCTCTCTCTCTCTCACTCTCTTTCTTGCGGTTGCTCTCCTTATCTATCGCTCTCTCTGTCTCTTTCCTCCGTTTCTCGCGATCTTACCCGCGTTTCTGTCCTTCTTCCGTCCCGCTTTATCTCACTGCACGTAACGGATACACAGCACTGCTGTCTGTCTTTCTCTCTCTTTCGTCCGCGTAAAATACACAAATATGTTTGTATACACGGAGCACGGTGTAGAGAGAGGAGAGATAAAAACGTATCGCGCGAATAACACGACGATGACACGACAACGCGGACGGAGAGCGCGCGCGCGCGCGCTGTCCGCTCAGGCTGTGTTTGAATTCGCGCGCGCGTGTGTGTACTCGATTAGCGCGACCCGACGTGCGTGACGTCACAGCGCGACGACGTTACATCGCCGCTCTTTCCTTCCTTCCTTCTCTCTCTCTCTCTCTATCTTTCTTTCTTCGGTTTTTCCTCTCCGGCGATTGTCACTCGCGCGGCGATCGGCGACGAGCAGCTTCGAGCTGCGGATACGAGTCGTGAAAAACCGGAACGAAACGGGCGTGGACGAAACCAGCCGCGGTGGCCGCCGCGAGACACGGATTCGCGGCGAGAGAGGAACGGCTATCGCTCGTTATACGCGATCGCGACGTACACGATCGTCTCGCCGTAGATGGCGAGGCGATTCGAGAAACAATCGTGAACAAGGTGACGGACGGACGCGTGTGAGAACAACCCGCACGCGGTCCCGCACGCACAAACAATCCGCGATTGATACTACCACTCGTGGAAACAACTGACGACTCCGCGTCGTGCAACGACTGGCGCGGCCGCACCGCGAACGACGACGGCAGGTACTCGCGGCCGCGAGATGGCGCTCGCGTCGCGTTGCTCTTGGGCCTCCGGCGCCCGAGCCGAGCGTCGGCGGAAATGGCCGAAGGATCGCGAGCGCGACCGATTCAATATCAAGTGCACGACCCTACGGCTTCTCTTGTCTGTCGCGCGGACGGACGGATGAGTGGATGGATGGATTGACCGCGTATAGGGTACTTTAACGAGAACGTCGCGGCGTTGGAAAGTGGAAATGGAGATAATGAATTTTTGATGTATTAATTTTTCAATTTGGAAAATTGTGGAAATCTATTCTTCGTCAATAAAACTAAGAGTTTTGATGAAACATGAGAATTTTATTGTTTCCTTTGATATTTAGAATCGCTATTCATAATTTAAAAAGTAGAAATTGTCTTTTTTTTTTTAATATTTTATTAATCCTTGTATCATTGTTATTGTTATAAATTTTCGAGTGTGCTCGCTAGAGAGTCATAAATTTTCTGTCTTCTTTTTTTTATCACTTGTAGAATACTTTAATGAGAAATGTCGCGGCAAGATGAAAATGAAGACAAATTTTTAATTTGGAGAATTCTTAAGAAAATTTATTCTTCGTCAATGAAACTGAGTTTTGATAAATCATAAGAATTTTAGAGAAAGAGAGAGAGGTATAAGTTTTATTTTACTATAGTAGTATAGTGTTTTAACGAGAACATGACGAGACGAAAATCGAAATAAGAAAGTTTTGATATGTTAAGTACTCAATTTGAAGAATTGTTGATGGAATATCTATTTTTCGTCAATGAAACTAAGAAAATTTTAATAAATCATGAGAATTTTATCATTTCCTTTGACGCTATTCATAAATCGAAAAATAAAAATTGTTCTTCCTTCGAACATATTGATGTTTTAATAATCCTTGTGTCATTGTGATTGTTATAAAATTTCGAATGGTCGCGAGAGAAAGTCGTATATTCTATCTTCTTAAATTTTTGAATGCTAAAATGCTACCAATCTTTCAGTTTACATAAAATTATCATATACATTTTTGTTTATATAAATATCAAAAAAGAGATTCACATTTTAACAAAATGTGAATATTTATTATGCTAACATGTACATACTATATTCTCTCTCTCTCATTATTTTGTAAAAACGGAAACTATACTAACAAAAACGAAATAAGCAAATATTTTAAGATTCTGAGTTTTCTTGTTCGAATGCATTAATATATTTTTCAATTTCTTCAAATGCGCTTATTTTTGGTTGATGTTCTCTAGCAAGTCTTGTAATTTTAATAGTTTTTAATTTTTTATCCATCATTTCTAATTCCTTTCCTAATTCCATTGCTTTCAATTCTTCTCCAAGTGTTTGTTTATTTTGCAATGATTTTTTGTCTTCTGATGCTTCTCCCAAATCTATATTTTTGTCGAGCCACTTTTCTAAGAACGAATCTTCCACAGTGTCTAGTCCGAATTTGTTTAATGCCTCCTTGTACTTTTGAGATGTTAATTCCTTTGTAGTTTGTCCGGTGTTATTAGGATCGCTAAGTCGTATCAATCGTACGCAAGTGCGCGATGAGGAGCTGTCTTGAAGAGTTTCCCTGGAGCTGGCGTGACTCGAGACTGCACGGTGTAGGGCTGTCTTGCCGTCTGCGTCCTTGAGATTGGCATTCGCACCGCGTCGCGGCAACATTCCGACGGTTTCAGCGTGACTCTGAGTAGCAGCACGGTGCAGAGGTGTTGTCTCACCAAAGGTGCGTCCTTCCACATCAGCGCCGTACTCTAATAGGATCTCACACACAGGAGTATGATGATTTTTTATTGCATAATGCAGTGGAGACCAGCCTTCGGAATTTTTTGCATTAGGATCGTGGCCCTTATTGATCAGTATTTTTATGCGTTCTATGTCACCATCGGATGCTGAAAAAATATGAGTTAATCTATATAATTTCGCGCTCGCTAGATTTTTTTTTTTTTTTTTTTTATTTTTTGAAGGGCGGGAAGTAGGTTGAAGTAGGGAAGTAGATGACGTAATAGAAAGTGTTGTCGCTCTACGACGACACCGTCCTTTTTGGACGTGGTTGCAATTGCCGTGCTAAAAGTATCGTTATACTTCGTTGTGCTTTACTTCTAGAAGAAAAGCAAACATGAGTGAGACGAACAAAGCCGTTTATCACGAAAGTGATACAAACATCACCCTATTCACGAAGCAATCTCTTGAAAAAAAAAAAGTAAATAAATCTTGAAAACCTATCTTAAAATATATCTTGTTAAGAATTAGAATAAATAAAATTAAGACAAGACAAAACAAATCGTCACAAACGTGTGCGCATTATATGCGTCGATACATTTTATGAAAACTAGACAAAAAAAAAAAAAAAAAAACAATGATACAGAACTTTCGAGACACTGGAGTCCTATATAGGACAGGATTCTACGTGACACTAATAAATCAGACATTCTTGCCTTCTCGACGAATACGTCACACGGATCTTCGTACTTTGTTGAGTCTCTTACCTAAGGGAAAAAGGATCAAATGGATCAAAAATGCCGAAAAAACAATTTGCGTCTCAATGATAATTTAGAGGCAGTTACGCGTGATCTCGATAATCACGAGCCAACAAGCCCTTCGTACTTCTATCTTCTAACCGAAAATAACGTATTCTTTTACCTTGTAATTTGTATTCTCGACAAAAACTTTGATTTACAATTGTACGAATCGACGAGCGACCACAAAAGAACACAGTGTTTGGTGCTAGATTTATTGTCCATAGAGTCCATAGACAACAAGAAACATAATTGATGTGCGTGTCGAACAGTGTTTTCAACCTAAAGAGAGCGTTTATGGCATTTGTAAAAAGGTTTCTTTTTTATTAATATAAGTTATTTAAAGACCGTTTCAAGCTTAAATTACTAACTACTTTTTATTTATATTATTTATATTATTAATTATTATATTCCAAGAATATTCTAGGAATAATCGACTGTGGTTGGTCAATTTGCTTGCGATTAACGACCAACGACAGTAACGACTCAAGGCTCTCGCACACTGAACGCGATGGGCGATGCGCAATGAGCGACGAGAAAATGAAAAGTTGAAAGAAAGTGGAAAGAAATCACTACTTTATTTCGTACAACTAATGATCTCAGAAGATTATCATGGGTATTACCAGATATAGATAATTTGTATTGGATATAAATAATATTATACAAAAGTATAATCTATTTGGAATTGCATATATTGATTGTAATTGTGGATTATTAGGGGATGATTATTACCAAAATATTCAGGCAAATTTTTGAAATGAATAAATATATTAATACATATTTTCTTTTAACAATGCTTTCTTTTTAATATATTTTAGGATTAGATGTTATAGGAATAGAATTGAATAGTTCCTGATGGAATAGCAAATGTTCTCCACCTAAATTTTTGAAAAATATAATATGTTTGTTGAGAAAGAGTTAACAAAAATTCAGGTACCAAAATGATATGTCATGCAGTTTCTTAGTTGTTATTGGTTGCTGGGCATGGAATGTCAATGGTGAATAAAAATATAAATTGTATATTTTATGTATATAATATATATCTGCATTATGATATAAAAATTTAATAAAATTTTTACTTTGATTCTTGTAGATTACTTACTTTAATTACTCATTTGTTTAAGTAATATTAAGATTATCAATAGTTTATGCCGGCTGAATGCAATTAATAATAATTAATATTATTTTGCTAAAATTTCTCTATAATATATAAGTTGTATATATATTTACTTTATATATAAATTATATGTATTTATTCGGACATTGTATTTATTATATTTGTATTTTATATTTTATCAGAGAGAAACTTGAGAGGGGCCACTCCAAAAATTATATTAATAAAAACAATGTACAAATATTCCATTAAGTTTGTTTTTATTTTACTTTTTAAACGCTTGTTTTTTTTAATTCCTCCTTTTCTTTTATACTCATCATCTTTTGTAGCTCAATATATAGTTGATCTAATCCCTTTTCCATTGATTCTATTAATTCCTTTATAGTTCGTCCGGTGTTATCTTTGATATTAGGATCGGTATGCGGTAACAATAACATGCAAGTGTCCGATAACGAGGTATTTTGAGTAGTTTCCATGGAGCTGACATAACTCGAGATTGCCCGGTGCAAGGCTGTCTTGCCATCTATGTCCTTCAGATTGGCATTTGCACCATGTCGTAGCAACGTTTCGACGGTTTTAACGTGACCTTGTGTAGCAGCTCGGTGCAGAGGTGTCGCCTTAATGGAGGGGGTGGTCGCATTCACGTTCGCGCCGTGGTTCAATAGGAGCTCGCACACCTCGAAATGACCGTGTCGAGCGGCGAAATGCAGTGGAGTGTAGCCACTGGTATCCTCCTCCCTGGGGTCATGGCCCCTGTCCAACAGCCTTTCTACGCGTTCTATATCACCATCCAACGCTGAAAAAAATACGCGTTAGTCTACATAATTTTGCGATAGCTTTTTTTTTTTTTTTTTTTTGAGAGCCTTCGACTTTTTAAGTGTTCACGTAAACACTTGTATATAAAACTGCCTCGATGAAAAATAGGCATTGCTTTCTATTAGATTTAAAATCAAAATTTAGAGATAGATGTTTTTGATAATTTTCAATGTGAATAGCTTGATACAGTTCAATCTTGAATTAAAATTCTATCAAATCAAGCTTTAAATGTCTAATTATGTTCTATTAGTTATTCTAGGCTGAAATTAAATTTCGGAGAAACGCTGTGTTCGCTTTTCGTTAACTCGAAAAGAAATCATGTATAATTTCTGTATAAATCTTCCAGCATTCAATAAAAAATATTATAGAAAAAAAAGCAATATAAAATGCTCATCCTTTTTTCTCTATTGTTTGTTATGAAGATATATAAATATTGTACATAAATCTTTATAGCTTCCTTTTAATAATCGCGCATGTGTTTATATAAATTATCAGTTCAAAGATAAATTCTTTATTCTATCCTTTCCCGAGTTGTCTTCTGCACATTACATATAAAAATAGAATCTATTGAATTCTATATTAACATAAATCTAATATTAGAATTTATAATAAACGCATAGCCAAATCTGAACATGTAATCCATTCATTGACGATCTATTTTCTGATGCTTCATTACACATTATCTTTTACATTATTTTTGAGTAAATATCGCGAATAGAACAAACACTTACACATTTACCTGCCTTCCAAAGTCCACGTTCGAATACCATTTCATCTAAAGTCTGACAAACAGCATAATTATTGCTTTGGCATGCATGAGTATCATCATTGTGAGAATGCGCCATTGTTTATTATATCTGTAAATAAGCATTAGGATAAGTTTGACATAAGCCTTTTACATATTATTATGTCTGTATGATAAAAAAGGATTTTTCAGGAGACGAAGATTTTTGTTACATAAAAAATGTATATAACACATGAATTTATCGATATTTCTTGTATATTGTAATGTAAATAATTGTGTACAACGTTCTATTATATATAAGCTGCGCTTATACTCTGACTGTGTCGTAAATACAAAACAGTTTAAGGTTCTGTTCATGCGCGAGATTATTAATTTACATAAATATAAAATTGCTCACATTCGCGAATTTTAGTTCTATAAATTGCACCCATGTCAAATTAACTAAGAACTATTTCGTGAATGACATCGACAGTATAATTTTTGATTTTCTTACATATAAATTTTATAATATATATAATTGTTAAACTATATAAAATAATGATTATTCTATATAATTTTATTTGATTTACTTTAATATAAATACAGGAAATATCAATCGCAATAATTTTTTAGATTGACACACATCATTTGAAGGAGGATTGATAAACACATTAATATACAAGAGTAAACATCGCCATAAATACTATATCAAATGACAGTTTTATGTTTAAACTCTCTGGACCGTGTTCGATCCGACGTTATCTCGCACATATAATAACTGTACGATAAACTACTAAAAATACAATGCACATGGATAGAAGAAAGTATTATATTAATATTACACATGTTTATGTGTATGTGTTATCATATATAAAGATATTATATAAGTTCTTATGTGTATATATAATAAAATTTTATCCACAAAAAGATAAACGCTGTTCAAAGGCAACATAGATCAGTTTGGAGCAATTTATATTGCGCCAATTTGAACCATTGCCTGAATTGTATGAAATTCTTATATGAAATTCTCATCTCCTAACTTTCAATAAAACGTAAAAAAACCCATTTTCCACGCAACGAGGTAAAAAGATATCACAAAATACAATACTTCTAATTTTATATATATATAAAATGTGTGTGCCAACACGCATTGCTCCGACAAGAATTTCCCGCCTCTGCTAATAAATTATTATCTGCAACATACGGTGCAGGAATATTTAAATGGTTCATTCTTCTTCAAAATTGTATCCCTCCCCCTCCTCACCCTTCTTCCGGACAGTCTTATCATGATTATACAATTTTATCGTGTCATTTTTCGAAACCGTAAAAAGAAACTCGCAACATTGCTAAAATATATATATATAAAATGTCCTATCAATAACAAGAAAAACATTCATGTTATCGTTTACAGCAATGACTAACATGTTAGTTTCCATTTTCAAGTGAAATACTGTACATATTCTCTTTTAATGACAAGTTGCATTTAACATATGTACCATCCAACTTTGCGAAGTACATATCTAGCAATCAAATATCTTGAAAAGATATTCGGTCGGATAAAGCCTTCTTAGATGGACCACACAATATTATACATTTTTAATTACTATCAAAATTTCGCCAAAACGCGATTAGATGTAGAGAAATGCCAGAAATACAAGATGTATAAAAGAAAAATGCAGAAAAGAAGATAATATTACAGATCCCATTCATCAATTGTAGTTTTTTCATAAAAACACAGATATATATATATATATATATATATATATATATATACACACACACACACACACACACACACACACACACACATATATATATATACACAAACAATAAGACCCAATTTTTTTATATCATTAACATTCCCGCTGCAATGTCCAAAGTATCTCGGCCTCTCCGGTACTACATATAACTCGATAGCCGAGCTCGGCTAGAGCGTTTATGACGGAGAACGGTGTTCCTGAAATCAATTTGGCAACGTAAATTCTTAAAAGCTATGATAAAAAAATTAATATTAATATACCAAAATTTAAGTAATAATACTATGAACTTGTTCAAATTTTTCTTAAGTAATTATTATACTATTAATGCAACAATACAATCTTATTTCTACTAAAATACTATTATTTTCTATTAATTAAAATATTATTAATAGAATAAAATCATATTTATATAAAATCTGATTTCTTTTCTACTAAATTAATTAAATTTTTAAAAATTATTAAATATCGTAATCTTAAAGTTACCAAATAAAAATAAGTTAGGAAAAATCATTAATAATTATACTTGTTATATACAGGGTGTTCTATGAATAAAGCTCCGAGATTTAATTTCTCCAATATATTTAGCCTAAATTGGATGTCTTTAAAAAATTTTTTCTCTACACATATTACTCGTTTTTATAATAATCTTTGTGTACATATTATCTCGCAATTAATTCGTATTTTTATAAAATGACGTAATTTTTATAGATGTCATAGTTCAAAGGATTTGTTTCGAGACTCTGAGGAACGACCCGTGCAACATTTCAAAATTTCTTGAAAGAGAAGGTCAATATTAACCTTTGAGCATAATTCCATTCACGATATTCGTACTACTGGGAGACAGCGGGAAGCGGCTGCGTAGGGCTGATGTCTCTTTCGAGGGCAAACCAAACACAGCGCAATCGGCCGCGAACGGGGACGCCCTTACACCGACGTAATAGAAAGTGTCGTCGTCTTCGTCGACGCCGTCCTTTTTGGACGTGGTTGCCATTGCCGCGCTAAAAGTATCGTTATACCTCGTTGTGCTTTACTTCTAGAAGAAAAGCAAACGTGACGCACATGAGTGAAGATCGAAGCCGTTTATCAAGAAAGTGGTACAAACATCACCCCATTCACGAAGCAATCTCTTGACGAAATTTCTCGATTGAAAGTTCAAAAAGCTGCGTTTATGCAATGCTTTTGTTATTTTATCAAATTTTTCTTCGTTCGTGATACTTTTAAAAGGATTCCAGCAACAAAAAGACACTTCCATCTCTCAACCTTTGAACTTTCATTACAATTGACATAAAAAGATACGAGTAGCTTTCCAGTTTTACTTTAAAAATATATGCAGCTTCAAAATTTCTATTTTTTCTCTCGGAAATATTCATATATTATACATAAATTTTATGTAAAATAAAATTTCTATCTGAAATATTGTTGTATTGTACTCAGATAATATCAAGACCTTTTTTTTTTTTTTTAACGAAGCACATTTATTTTATGTAAATTCAATCATCATTATATAAAATATATATTTGTTTTAAGAAGATTTTAAAACAATTTGACTAAAGTCACTTTCAGGATAAATGGCACATTTCTGATGAAATGAAATGTTGAAGCTGATATGATGCGGTGTTATATCTCCAATAGAAAACAGATTGTTTGAAGATGTTAATTTTTTATTGATTTTTTTTTTCTAATCAATATTATTCTCTTCTTTTAGAGTACTATAGATAATTTTCATCTAAAATAATGAGAATTTTTTATAAAAAAATTTTCTTCTATTGGAAATGCGACTAACGCGTATATATAAGCACATATAATGTACAATATATACAAATGATAACACTGGAGTTTTATAAATCATCAATGTGATGAAAACAAATGTGCTTTCTGATGATAAGTGTGTCGATAGACTTTTCACAGAAGCATTAGAATACGATTGTGCATAATAAATGTTGCAACTATGCTATGCGATGTGCTCTTGAATTGCTCTTAAAAAGCGCTCTGCGTTATACTAATTTCGAACCATACCAGCTGTTACAGCAATATCAGGTTCAGGTTCTGTAAATTCTTTTCTCATAGTCCACATGTATTCATTATAATCCTGCTTAATGCTAGTACTGGAAGATGCGATGACTTTGTAACCAAGTACCTCTAAAGCGCTCAATATTATGCAAGGATGTTGCAAATATACTATCGTTGAATCGTCGCAATAACCGATAGATGTAAAGCGACTCAACTGTTCTATGTCAGCCGCTATAACATAATTGAATATTATTTGCACCTTGATTTGTTATTATATTATACCTATTTGTAATATTCTTAATTACAAAATATTATCTAAAATTATCAAGGTACATCAATCTAATATATAAATCTATGTAAAAATATTTACTAGCATATGACTTTTAGAGAAATGTAATATAAAAAATTTTCAACTGTGACAAGTCATTGAACATATCGCTTAATTATGGCAAAATTTAAAAAGAGGGAAATGTAACATGTGCATTTGTATGAGAACGAATATGCAGGAGTTCGTACCTTTAAGCCCTGACACAAGAACTCTCCAAGGATATTTATGACTGTATGACGCTAGGTTACCACGTACTAAAATGTATGGCATAGTCAGCTAAGACAATCTGTAATATATGACATCCTATGGATACACATGTAACATGTAATAGTCGCATAAACAAGTTAGACTTGTGTATAAAAATATTTTGATGCAGTATGTCAATTAGTGGAATATTATCCCACTAAAATTATCAAAATTAAATGCCATAATCATCTTACAAGGTCCAGAGAGTTTAAAAAGATTATCGTATTATTTGCTAATATTTTTTTGTATTTATTGCGATAAACCGACAAAACGATTACAATATCAAAGAGATTATATATTAAACAAATGGAAAAGTAATATATATATATATATATAAAATATAATTAAATAAACTAAAAATGTTAGTGAAAAAAATATAGAATTCAAGAATATGTGTGTGATTTTATGTCAATTTGTTTTACATTCTTCGTTATACAAATAAGTAACTTATTTAAGTCAATATTTAATTTATTTAGTTTCTATTTTATAATCATCGAATATATCTCAGTTTTAATATAAAAAGTGAAACATGATCTTCAAATATGAAAAAGCAAATATATATATCAGTTAAGAAGTAGAGACAAAAGCAAAAAAAAAAAGAAAATCACAAATAAACGAAAAAATGCCTTTACTATTTGACCAATGTAATATATATCCACATGATTTTGCACACATTGCACATGATAAAAATACAATCTCTTCCGATTAATTGTGACAAATTAAAAAGAAAAGAATTTTTTGAACCCTATTTTTTAAATTTAAAAAATTTTAAATCTTTTAAAATTTCTTAAACATAAAAATATATCTTGTAATAAGAATTAAAATAAAGTTGAGACAAAATAAAACAAATCGTCCACATGTGTGCATTATATGCGTCGATATATTTTATGAAAACCAAACAAAAAATAGGACCATGAAGAACTTCCGAGATACCAATAAATCAGACATTCTTGCCTTATCTCGACGACTACGTCACACGGATCTTCGTACTTTGTTGAGGTAGTCTCTTACCTAAGGGAAAAAGGGTCGAAAATGCCGAAAAAACAATTTGCGTCTCAACGATACTATTTAGAGCCAGTTACGTGATATCTCGACCCACAAGCCTTCGTACTTCAATCTTCTATCCGAAAGTAACGTATTCTGTCACCGTGTAACTTGTATTGTAGATAAAAAACTTTGATTTACAATTGCACGAATCGACCACAAAAGTACGCAGTATTCGGTGCTAGATTTATTGTCCATAGACTCGAGAAACACAATTGAGATGCGTGTCGAATAAATTGAAAGGAAAAGACAGCGAATGTGATTGGCTGCGCCATTTTGATAGAATAACCAATCGATTTATAGCTTAGCGAAATTCAATTGAGGATTCGTCCCATGACCGCAGATTAGTAAATAGATAGCCAAAGGCCCGGATGAAGGCAAGACCAGAATTTTTTTCATTGATTTCAGCGCCGTAGTGGCCAAAACAGTAATTACGTTCCCAAGGTAAAGTCGCGTCGTTAAGGATGTTCTGGATGTACACTAGTAGCAAAAAATTGTCAAAATTAAAAAGAAAACATGTTTCTTATGTTTATATTGTTTGAAAAATTAAAAAAATAAATTCGGGTTATGAAAGAAATTAAAGTATCACAAAATATATGAATTTTGACGTCTTCGTAAAAGAAAATAGTTGTAATTAATATTTTTCCTAATTTATGGCAAAAACTTTTGATCGTGAATATCCTCTGAAATCAACTGCAAAAAACAATGAAAAACGAATAATTTGCAGAAAGAGAAAAAGAGACAGATAATATTTTTCTACAATTTTTAGTAAATAACTTTTAAACGAATTAGTGGATCTAAATCAAGTTTCGCACAAATATTTATTAGAATTTCCTTAATATATGAGAAATTTTCATTGATAATATTTTTCTTTGTCAAATTTGTCAATAAATGCTATAATAGACAATTTCCCATAAGAATTTAATCCCCTTTGTATTTAAATTTAAATTTCTTTAAATAATTCTTTAAATAATTAATTTAAGGATTGAATATTATTCAATAATAAGGACGTCAAGGATTTTGTTCAAGAAAGGGGCATGACGTAAAATGTCACTGAGATTGATTGAAATATATACTTTGATATTTCTACATCTTTTAATATTAATATATAATAGAATTATGACAATATTTTGTCCCCCCTTGTGAGCGCCCATGGCCATGAATATAGGAATATCTAGATACGACACGCGTTCCGAGATTGATCAAATTTTCTCTCCAAGTATTCACGACCATTCATGACGTCGGGAGTGTACCGAGAGAAACGTATCCGTCGCACTCCCGAAGGATCCTCTTCCCGTCATCGTGCTCGCGCGACAAATCTCATCCGCACATCGAGATATTGGCACCTTAGCGAGCGAAGGTAGCGAGGTAGCGAGGTCGAGCGTATCAGGAGTCAACGCGAGTGACAGGTGGTTTGACGTTTGCTCGCCATCGTCGTCAGCGACAGCGCGCGGCCTGCCATATTGCGCGTGATATCCGTGATATTGGGGGGGGGACGAAACGTCGTTTACATACATACGTGATACTCGATGACAGAGTGAATCGCCTACGGAGGAGCAACGTTCGCGTAGTGTTTACACAACGCCGTACTTTTTCTCTCCCAATCTTACAGCGGCCAATAAAAGTACCCATCCAACGAGCGGCGCCGATACACGAACGTGTGAGTAAAGTAACATCTCCTCGGACTTTTGTTGACATCGGAGAAGATTCCCTCTCTTCCCCCCCCCCCTCTCCCTGCCACCTTCCCGTTCATATCGTATTATTTCGCGATTATCGTCGATTATCTCCCATAAAGAAAATGAACACGATGAGCCTCTTTCTTCGATTCTCGTTACGCCCCATCGATCGCGAAAACTGCGCTAATTAAGGCATAACGTAATTATGGGAGTGGGCAGTGTGTTATTGTTGACGTTGGCTTGGAAGATTTTTCGCTTTTCGTTCAACTTTCGAGGATAATTCCGATATATACACACATATGTTCCTCCTTTTCGACTCCCATATTAATCTAATATCGCGTCTAATATCGTTGAATTGACTTTAATTTCGCGTAAATTGAGATTCCGCGCCGAGTTTATAAAGTTAATACTGATGAAAAAAATCTTCATGAGCTTATTCATAAATTATTCATAGATTATTCATAGATGTGTGTAACCTGTTTTTATACCACAAAGCTGATTAAACATTTATTTCTTTCTCAAAAATTTTTATATATAAACACTATTATTAATAATATATATTATAAAGTTCTCTTTTTTTCTTTTCGAAAACATAAAAGTCAATATCGCAGGCACTATACTTGTTTTCAATTATCAGAATTATATAATTTTTACAATAATATAATTTATATGAAAAAAAGAAAAGGTGCAATACCGTATTTCTTTATAAAAAAACAAGATTGATAATTGTGACAATAACAGTTATAGATGGATCATTGACATTAAGAGATTTTCACCTGTGTTTATAATACTCTTATGATTCATGCATCTGTTATCTCTATATGAATGAAGCAAAGAATGTGACATATTTTTTGAAATATGTTTACATTTCAGAGAATATATAAAGAATAGATAAAGATAATCTCAGATATATTTCATGATAACAAGCCTGAAAGGAATTTTTAACAATAAATTATAAAATATTGCTTAAAAGAATTTTCAATAAACTTTACTTTTTGTTGTTACTTATTAGATGATTAAGAAAGCATAAAGATAAATATAATTTTATTTTCTCATAATTTTTTAATTGCAGGTGCAAAATGTCGACCGGTCCATATAATTATTCTTACATCTTTAAATATATCATTATAGGAGATATGGGAGTAGGCAAATCGTGTCTGCTTCATCAGTTTACAGAAAAAAAATGTAAGTAATAAAATAAATATATATAATTATACATGCTTGTATAAATTTGTAAATAAAAATTGTACTAAATTAGTTTTATATTTTGTAATTTGTTATTTTCTTTCTCATGACTCATTCTTACAGAAAATACTAGTATCATGTATACATAATTATATAATGATTGCCTATGTATATGATGATAGCATATTGCGCTATGTATATGACAATAGTACATTGCGCTATATATATTATGCATGGATAATACTTGTGGAAACAATGTGATAATTCTTACTTTATTCTATCTATGCTCACGAGAGTTCTCTTTAAAGATAAATTGTAGGAAGAGAGATAGAAAATTGTTATTCTTTTGCCAAATTATAATGTTTTAGATGAAACTTTCTATATCTCTTTCAGTACCTGAGCTTTCTTACAAATGTTTGAAAATACAAGCAGTGTGTATAAATTATTCCTGGTGTATTACATTTTGCATTTTGCAAGAAAAACAAATTAAAGAATAAATCCTTATATGTAAATATTTTTGTGAATTTAGTTATGGCAGATTGTCCACATACTATCGGGGTCGAATTTGGGACTAGGATTATTGAAGTAGCAGGACAGAAGATAAAACTGCAGATATGGGACACTGCTGGGCAAGAACGATTTAGAGCAGTTACTAGGTAACAATTGTGCAATATTTGTGATAAATTAATAAATATATTCTCCAAATACTAAAATAAGATTATAGTGCAAACACAAAGAAATATTTCTTCTTAGATCGTATTATCGGGGTGCAGCTGGAGCTTTAATGGTGTATGATATTACACGCCGTTCAACCTACAATCATCTCAGTAGCTGGCTGACAGACACAAGAAATTTGACAAATCCAAGCACTGTACGCATATTACATGCTATAATGCAATTATAAGGCTTTTTTATTAAATTGGGTTGTAATTTTACATCTATGTAATGTTCAAGAGAGAAAATTATGTTCATATATTAAGTTAAATAAATTAATTCCTGTTGTAGGTTATATTCTTAATTGGTAACAAAAGTGATCTTGAAGGACAACGTGACGTTACTTACGAAGAAGCAAAACAGTTTGCTGATGAACATGGTTTAATGTTTGTTGAAGCTAGTGCAAAGACGTAAGTGTTTTTTTAAATATTTTAAACAAAATATAGATTCTTTAAATGATTTTTTTTGTACAAATTAAAATGTTCTAATTTTTTTAGAGGGCATAATGTAGAGGAAGCTTTCCTGGAAACTGCAAAGAAAATATTCCAAAGTATACAAGACGGACGGTGAGTTTTATATAAATAATATCATTCATGTTATATTAAATGAAAAATAGTACATCCACAAAATACATTTATAATTAAGTTATAAATTAATCGCTTTTATTATGAGTTATAATACATCTCAAATTTCTTTTTTATAGATTGGACCTAAATGCAGCAGAGTCTGGTGTACAACATAATCCCAGTCAACCGGGTCGCACCAGTCTTCAAGGTGTATCTAATGAACAGCAGGGTGGGAAAGACTCCTGCTCCTGTTAGGTCTTATTATTTGTTTGTATATAGATATATTAATTGATCGGTACTATTAATGCATATATGATTTGTACTAAGTGTAGCTGATCAGATTATCTTGTAGCCTGTATCCTCCCTTTGATAAGCAAAGTCTACTTAAAAATGGAACGAAAGACGGAACATATTGAAATTCCTTTTTTTTTTCAGTTTTACAGTGATAAATATCGATACAATATAGAGACATAAGTCATAAAAGTGATTCCAATAATGCTACTAGTTTTTGACGCGGCAACAGTCAGCCATCTATTGATGAAACGATTTTTGTATAATTATTGCAACTTCTATACTATTTTCATATAGGTATTTTATATATTTCATGCATTTTGTTTCGAAGCAGTCAAGATAATGAAAAATAATTCGTTTTGAATATACATGCATAGAAGGTGATCAATATATTTCCCATATGTTTGACTGAAAAATTCTGCTGAATGACATGGACACAAGTGATGAAATTTATATATTTAACTAATTTATATTTGCATGGGAGGATTACATATTTGTTGTAATGCAAAGTTCTTGCTTTAAGAAATTTAATCAATGAAAATTAACAAATTATAAACAATCATATATTTCAATCACTTTTTAAACCTTTATTTGATAAGATATGCACATTTATGTATGTGAGCTTTGTGATTTCAGTTATCTGTAAAACTAATTATAGATAGAAAGAAAAACTAGAGGGATCAAAAAAAAAATTTTTTTTTTTGTTAACATATGAAAGATATATATTCTTAATGAAATATATATATATAAATTTACCATTGTGGTTTAGTGACAAATTAAAATAGAATTATATACATTTCTTGTTTTTTTTAAATATCAATCATAAGTTTAAAAATTATTTGTTATTTATACAAGAGTCTGAATTACATAGCAAATTAAGGTCAGCACAATTAAATGAATATTACACGAAATGATGCAAATTTGAATATATATATTATTTGCATGTTTTAGCATTTTCTTTTTCTTACCCATTTTTTTTTATTCATTAAGCATAAATCTATAATTCAACATATAATTCTTCTATACTTTCAATCAGAAAGTAAATTTTTTTTTAAATGCTATCTAATATATAGAGATCTCATATTGAAATTTAAATCAAAATTGATATTAATTGAAGAATTCTTCACATACTAAAAGTTATATAAGCTTTATCTTTTGTTATGATTCGACGATACAAAGATAATATTGATATGGCTGAGAGAGACGAAAAAAAAAAGAAGGCAAATTAAGCAGAAAAAATTCGCAACGAACATAAAATGATTACATCTTCCTCAGTGTTGTGTGACTTGTAAACGATTTGTATTGATAATATTGAAAATGCGCGAAGAATCACCTTAAATAAATTGATCAAAGTTTTATCGATCTATTCGAATAACAAGTGCAATTTTTTTTATTGTACCCTTTATAAGTGATATTTAAAATATTTCAAGAAACATAATAATGTAAACATGTAACGATTAATATACTACTTTTTTCAGTCATATATCCATAGAATTTAGAAAATTTGTTTACAAGCAATAGAAAAATTCATAAATCTTTGTTTTTCATTTCTAGTATGTACAATATATAAAAATAAGAAAATGCCAGGGAATAAATATTTTTACACGGTGCTGTAACAAAAAAAAAGATTTTGTTCTTATTAAAGAATGCTTTTCTTGAGGCATATACATAATTAATTCACTAAAATAAATATATGGAGATCTTGCTCTTCACTTATAATATTATTTTATAAAAATCCTTTCGTAATAATTTTGTAAAATTTATTTCACTATATATAGTTATGACATTAAAGCGAAAGTCAAAAACTTACTTGAGATTTATCAGATCACAAACACAAAACTTTTATTGTTTTATTTTATATATAATTTATTTTATAATATAAGTTTATCATATGTAAGTAGATTAAAAACTATAAAACCGTATATATATTAAACGTATTAAAAATTAAAAATATGAATATATTTTTATTATTTTATATCATAAATTTAAAATATATTGACTATAATAAAGTATAAAAGGAGATATATTACATTAATGTAAAGTATTTGCATACAAATATATAAAAAAAATCAAATATGATGTGACAAATAGCGCCTGCGCTTGTTATCTTCTATGATAGAAAAAAGAAAAAAATGAAAGATAACCTCAAAAGATTTCATGGATTAGATAAAATTATTATTTAAGATAAAGTTACGTATAATTTATTGCTAAAATTGTTTTCGAATATTTTTATCATTATATAATACTATTATTAAATAACACGTGGTTGTGCTCGTAATTGTCATGATATGTCAAACATATATTAAAAATAAAGGTGATAAACTTGTGTGTATTATCTTTTGATAAAATAATATCCTGCAATGCACATGAATTCACGAAGTTACATCGTTTTTGTCGCATTATGTGCATTGTGTGATTTTGCAAAAGGGTAAGAAATAATAATAATAATTATTATTATTATACACAAAATGTGTGTACGCGTAAAAATTATATGTACACACTTTGGGATTTCGAAAACAACAGATTCCTAATAATAAAAAAATTAAATGTGATAAAAGTATTATAAACATGTCAATTAAATAGCTTCTCTTGGATTTTTTAATTTTTATGTATACTTTTATCAGCATAAATAAAAATGAATTTTAATAACAATTCTAAGTTGTGCATTCAAATAATTAAATAAACTATTGTATTATAGTTAATATTATAATTAATGTACATCTTTTGTTAATTATTTAATTATGCAGCGAGATATTTTTAGATTCCACAAAATATTTTGTATAAAGTTATCTATAATATGATTCTGAATAGTAATTCAATTATATTTAAGCAGAATAATAAATTTATGTTTTATGCCATGTGAATTTAATTAGGGATAAAATGTTGCTGTTCGATTTCACGAATGCACAAAGTGTTGATGATTGGCGAGAAGTTTCTGATACTGTAAGAACGGTGGGAAAATCAAAAGCTGTATTAACATTGCAAACAAGTCAGCTCTTCCAAAGAGCGATCCTCTTCACATTGCTGAATCCGCAACCAAATGGGGCTGGTTTTGCTGGCGTTCGAAAGTCGGTAAATCTCAACCTGTCGAGATTTAAGAATATTGAAATCATTTGCCGAGGGCAGGGGCAAAATAATCATTACAAGATTAATTTTAAACACCGTGGACAAAATTCCAATGAGGATCTCAGCTATGAACAATTCTTTACAGTAAAGTTTCATTAAAATCTTTTATCAGTTTTATTTACCTTTAATTTTCATGTTTTTTATTTCCTACTAGCGTTTTTAGATATTTTCTAAGCTTTAGAATTTTTATTAGAATGAAATATCGCGTTTCTTAAAGGTTCCTTTTGTAAATATTTTTCAAAACTTTTCACTTCAGGTACCAATATCGGACAACGAATTTTTCACGATAACATTACCTTTGAAGGATTTCAAACCTTATTATCGTGGACGCGAAATTCCGGATGGTGAGCCTCTGGATACAGCAAATATCACTATATTTGAATTTCAAATTTATGGTGGTGTATACTCACCAATTAAGCAACATGGTGTATCAGCATTAGAGATAGAAAGTGTATCAGTTTCTTCCTGATCATGAAGAAGACATGTAGTGCATCCTTATACATACATACATACATACATACATACATACATACATACATACACACACGCACACGCACACGCACACACACACACACACACACACACACACACACACACACACA
>JBCAUJ010000005.1:2533833-2548353 GCA_038406275.1 Cataglyphis albicans | reverse complement strand
TATATTATTTAGACATAGAAATATAAATTTTTACCTTTAGTTAATTGTTTATTAATAATTGAGTATCAAATTAGAATAAATATTTAAAAATAAAAATTCTCTATGAACTATACTTTAAAGTAATAATAAAAACTTGTACAATCAATTCTTTTATAAAATCTTAAATCAAAGGTTAAGAATATTGTGCACATACTAATATCTGGATGTAATATATGATTTATTCTTTATTTTACAATTAATCTGTGCACAATTTTACAAAAATTTGATTTTTAATAAAAGAATTCACACACACAAACTCAATAATCAAAAGTAATAGAAGAAACTCAATTATAATTAGTCAAACCTAATAATAAAATATAACATATATATAATATAATAATCATAACACTTCTAAAAACTGTAAATGCATGTCCACAGACAAGATTATGCATCATAGCAAGGAATTAATAGAAACAGTTTAGTTACAATAATATTATACTTCGCATTTCCACCCTTATTTGAAGGTGGTGAAGCTAATTAATATATTTTTGCCACCGGTGATTGTGATTACATATCTACATATCTACGAATATTTAAAACACCATGTACATTTACATATATGTATATTCGCATGTTTCTATTGGGATTGATAATACAAGCATTCTTGGAATTAATAATATAAACAAACATAGAATGGGTTATAAATGTTCAAGCTCTCAGTCCATGATAATCTGAATATGTTATATGATATTTGTATATATTTCATTAATTTGATTCGTTTACAAAAGAAAATATTTAATTAATTTTACAAGAAGATTGATTGTTTAATTTTTCATTTTATTTGAGAGATACGACATAGTATTTTATTAGAATTACATATTATAATTGTAATTATTCTTTAATATTTCTATTTCAATAATTTTTACACAAAAATTATCCTGCAGCAATGTCTTTTTTACGCCATTTTTATTTTATGACATCTGTGTAGATATTAATTTGTAACATAAAACATATCACGATTTTCTTTCTAATGTGCTATCTCAAAAAATCTTGAATTATTTCAAATTTTATTCGCTATTTCTTTTTACTAAAGCATTTTGTATTGAAAACACTTGGAGATATGTTTCAAAACATATATTAATATCTATATGTGGTATTTAAAACTAATGAGTAAAAGATTATGTAAACCTGAATATGTCTGCCAAAATTGCATATACGTACATAATAAAATATAAAAAAAAAAAATCATTTTTATGAAATAATGCATCAAAATAGGCAAAATAGCAATGAAAAAATTGCACTCAATCACAATACACTCTTATCTATATTAGTTTTGGTTCTTCAATTCTGAATTTCATAAATTGGCAATAAAAATTGGTACATTAAACATATATTTAAAATACAATATTATATTATTATTATTTATATTGAAACACATGTGACTTCTCACTAGAAATGCAGAAATACAGAACAAATAAACAGTCTTAAGGAATGTCTGAGTATCAAGATCTTCTTGAATCAGTACTTTGTAATTTCTATCATTTTTCAATCCAAACATTTTGTAAAAATATTTATATAGTCTCAGTAGTATATCTTATAAATGTGTAACGTGTTTTACATATTAATTATAATAATAAAAACAATATATTTTTCTCATTGAAACACATACTGAAAAGATATTTCAAATTTGATACTGGCAGTTTGTGTACTGCACATTTCAAACTCATCAGGCATTATGCTCCTAATACAAAAAATAAATTTTTTTTAATAATTCACAAATAAATACATTTATAATATATTAATAATAATATGTAATAGATTTGCACTTGTAAGCGCAACAACTTAGAGTATGATTATTTTACTATTAATGTTAAAAAGTTGTGTATATCAGAATCCATAATAGCAGCAAAACATTTCATTATAGTGTAACTAACATTGCTATATCTCAGAATATATTTCGGGAAATATGGAAGAAATATTAATTTCCCTATAAGAATCAGTTTGCAGACGATATTCCATTTTATACAAATACATTATTTTTACTCAGGCTTCTTGTGCATATTTGGAACGATCATTTCACAATTTCTTATTCATGCTTAATCTCTTATAATATTATAAAGGACTCCCTCATGATGCATAAAATGTTTCTAATAACAACTCAATAACAAACCGCGTACTTAATCGCATTATATAATTTCGTCATCTAGAGCTAATAAAAAATATAATGGAAAGACATAATATGAAGGTCTTGATAAGTGTGGGAGTATACCTGAAATGTAATAGTTTTAAGAGAATGTCGAGAAAGACAAAAACAGTATCGATATATAATAAATGCAATATAACGATTTTGAATTTGATAATATTTACCTAAGTTTGCTCTGGATAGCATATAACTTTTATACATTGAGCTACTGATAGTTAATATTCTAGAATAATTGAAAATTTTCTCTCGATTGCTTTCAATAGCTTCATTCAAAGTCTTCTAGATTTACGATATCGACCTCCATAATACTATTACCGGCGAATTGGCCGAACACTCCACTCGACACACTTCGTTTTACAACTGAATCTGAGAAAAAAAAGATAAAGTATAATGCATCGCGTAAATAAAAATTTTTACTTGATCTATATAAAAAATTATTTGCCATTTTATTACTAACCACTAGAAGGATCCACTTTTTTTAGCATATAAATAGGCAAGTCTTGGCATTCTCGTGCTATATATGTTCCAACGACTGACATATCAGTGATTGGGGGTGTGATTACTTTCATAGTTTCACGCACGATAGCAGTATCCACTTCGTAATAACCTAATATATAAGAATTATATTTTATATATACATATATAAATCAATTTGTATTGAAATGTGAACTCACCATTGTACATCTTTCTGAGGAGATCATACATATTACGAGGTGGCAATACACGTTGACGATTCAATGGCATGACAAAGCAACAGTGGCCATCAATATCTATGATACCTGTTTTATTCTGTAAATAAATACGATATTATAAGATGTTTTGTTCTATGCAAAGATCGCTCATTATAGAGCGCGATATAGAAATAAAATATCGCGACTCACAATGTTAAAATCGTGTATAAAACGCCCTTGACGTCCACCGCGGAAGTCAGGCACATCAATTTTTTCATAACGCTCATTCTCAAGATCAATTTCAAATCTCTCTTTGAAGAAATTATTCATATCATGATCTATACGTCTTGTAATATCCACTGCATCTTCCATAGCTCTGGTAAGACTTTTGGTGAACAGATCGGAGTCGGCCAACAGTCCCTGATGAACTCCATTACTGCCGTAAGATGCTTTGTTTGAGCTGTCATATGGAATGCTGTACCAACCAGTACGGAATCTGCGCATCTGAGTTCTTGCATATTGTTTGTAAATATAAAGTCCTCCAATCACCCCGATAATCAATATCATCAGTGCGACAAGAAAGAGCAAAAATGTCGCTGTCACATGTATACGATGGATGCTTTTCTTGGAAACGAAATAATGACCAGTTGGATCGCCTTTTGGACGTGCTGCCTCCGGATCGGCTTTCGAGCTATCCTATTAAAAGAAATATTTATTTAATTACTTTTTAATTTTCTAAAAATTTTTCAGTTCTTATATTAATTTTTACAAAGGTACAAAGTAAAAAAAAAAATACTTTATAAAATTATATATTTCATATATATATATATATATATTTGTATACAATTTTATGAGAATAAAAGTAATTGTTTATCAATTGGCATATTGCATTTTCTTGATAAAACAAAATTGACGCAAGTAAAAATTTAAATATCCTTCAATATTCAATCATATTATAAAAACTCTGTCAGTAAAAAAAATGTAACAAAAATTTTATAATTTTAGGCTTCCATTTTCAAATATAAAATAATGGCCCAATGCTTTAAAAGCGAATAAAAGTGCGTTTTTTCTTTTATAAATATCTCTTGAATAAATTTTTCAGACATCATTTTTATGGATGTATAAAAATATGATGTACATTTGTTATAACAGTAGCCTCTTGTCATAACATTACAAATTTACTTCTCCTTCTAATCAATATATATTGCACAGTGATATAACAACATTATCAAACGCAAGCATACATTTCCGCTGATAACGAAATAGATATATGATGTATATTTTATAAAAATATATATATACACACACACACACACACACATATATATATATATATATGTAAATGCATATAAAATATAAAATGTGTGTGTGTGTGTGTGTGTATGTGTGTGTGGCTAGATATAAATTGATAATTTGAATATATTTTTTTTTTACACGAAAATTGTGCGTAGTTTCTATGCGATTCTTCAACGAAGTTAGTTCTAAGTGACGCTTTTCCAATTGACGGAGTAATTGATTAGTCGACGGGAGGTATCTGAAGTGTCACGAATGAGATACATGATACTAACCGTCGCATTTTCCTCATCAAACAATGGCTGCTCCATTTTGTCGGAGGCCTTCTTCTCGGTGATCGCTTTCGTGATGACAGTCATCTTGGCAGCTCTTTGGAATGCCTATCCCAAACGAGAGAATATCCCACGATGAAGTTCGCAGGGGCCGAACCGTCCACCTGGCTACTGCAATCGTTTATCGAAGTCCCCCTAGGACGTGAATAAAGAGGAGGGGACGAAACTAACACCAAATTGACGTTTCGCGAACAACTGCGTATGCACAAAACGCCGAGATTGATCGCTGACAATTGTACCCTCGGAGAGTCGACGGGACCAAACGCGCGCGCGCGCGCGCGCGCATGCGCGGAGTTGCGAATATTCAAGTGCCGTTATGGACAAGATAATTCAACATGAGTTTCGGAACGCGCGAAAATCGTATCGATGAATGATCTCGAGATCTCGTTGCAAAAATCGATATATCGATATTAATTTTAACTTTAGCGACAACCTACATGAAGCTAGCCGGCAGAAATTATTAAATATAATTATTTTTAATTATTCTGAATGTATTTTGTTTATAAATAGTTTACGATTGTTTTTGTTTGCGAGTCTATTTTTCATGTTTGTGACAATTTAGGTTTGTAAGTAATAATTTTAGTTTAGTCAGTCTTCTTAGTAATAAACAGATTTGGTGATAACTGATAAGAAACCGTGATTTACAAATATACGAATGTTACGTTTGTGAATTGATAAATTTTTTTAATTTCGTGCAAAATAAGTTTTTTTTTTATAATTGCAATGCGCATGCGCAAATTTAAAAGAATTATGTAATAAATACTCAACAATAATAAAAGAATTATGTATATGGGTATGTGGAATTCATTCCCAAAGGCATTGTTTATCATAAAGATACATTGTCAAACAAATAATATATTTCAATATTTCATTCGAATGAATATATATTTCAATATTTTTCCAATATTTTATAATGAAATAAAATTATATTTATTTATAATCATTTCAAAAATATGTGTATAATTAATATAAAATTTATTTTATAATATCATTAGAGTAATTATAATTTACATTGTAAAATCAACATGTTTCGTCAAAGCATTTTTATTGGAACAATTGCGTATGTAATCTAATTTTTAACAAATGCGTTTTGTCTTTTGTCCTAAATAAATTTCTCAAAATTTCCAAGATCTAACTCGTGAGTTAGTAACATAAAGTTCCATGATTAAGAATATCTTTTCTAAAATCAATTGCAATTTTAACAAACATCCTTCGAGATGACTAATCATGTTGAGAATAACGTGACAACAAGACAATTAGCCGACTCGTTTAATATAATTATTTTGTACCAATTTTATAAGAGGATATGAACGAAATAGAATTTTGTTAATTGCTTTAATTTTGTTGCTTTTTATAGCTCGAAGAATCTATCTTCTAAAAGCAAATCCTTTACGACGACTTTTTGTATCGACGAGCAATTGTGCCTGTCTCTTCAATCCGTTTCGGGATGGGACTTCCTCTTCGTCTTCTGAAAGAGGAGCAGCCGGAATCGCGCAGGATGGAAATTGTGGAAACAATGACCGGCCAGTGTTTGCACGCATTGTTCTACCTTCTGCCGAAGTCGTAGCCACCGACATTGTTTCCAACTAAAAGACAAAGGTGTTATTTATGGCCCATCATGACAGTTTAGGAATCCTTTGTGAAGATTTGCCCACATAAATTATCGGAATAAATAGCAACATTTACAAGCTCAAAGAATCTCTTTTGTAAGCAATATAATAACAATGAAATATGATATATCTATGAATCTGAAAATATAACAGAAAATTAGCAATTTCTTTAGAATTTTGTTTAGTTGCTCAAAAGATCTGATTCTAGACAATTTATAAAAGTAATTCTCTCTTATAGGCATTTAAATAATAAAAATAATTGTTGCTTCATTTTATAAAGGATGACCGAAGGATTATAAAATATTATTAGTATAGTATTTTTAGTTGTATGTGTATCATACTATTTTTAAATTAAAACAATTATATAATAGCAAATCTTTTATGGTTTCAGGAACTTATCCAATTGCGAATATAACTGACCTTCTCGAGTAAGGCTTCATCCATCGCTTCAAGATATTTGTCAGATGCACTTAAAACATTGAGTTCATGTTTAACTTTATCGCTTAATAATTCGATAATCGCTAAGGTATCATCCATTTTAATATCTTCCAGCAGAGGAGTAGCTGTTACATGCTAGAAATAAGTATCTTTATAAATACGCTAGCGTATATATATATATATATATATATATATATATATATATATATAAATTTTAATAATTATAATTTTTAACATAAAAAAATTAAATATCTAAGAAAAGCTTTTAGAAAATTAATTAATATCTATAGAGAAATTATTTATTATCGCAACACGCGTGTGCTGAAAGTAATGCTTTCATTTAATTTTCTTTTAAGCTAATCAATATATAATAATAAATTTCTTGATGGATAATTCTCTCTCTCTCTTTCTCTTTCTCTCTCTTTGCTATATAAAATAAATATTTCGAGTAATCTGTTACGACAGTGGAAAATGGAAATTTTTTTTGCTTTTTATAAAAACTCTTTCTTTTTTAAAGATATTTTTAAAAGTTAAATATGTGATACCCTTTTTTACGCTACGTCATAAAACTGATAAAAACAATGACAAAACAGAAACAATATCTAAAATGTTATAGAGTAAAAAAAAAAAATACAATTTTTAGAATAAAACTTTAAGAATTTAATTTAATGATCTTTCTATGTGAAAGATAAACACATATATTTTCGAAAGAAATTATTCTTCGAAGTCAAGATAATTAAGACACTGATGTGTAAATTTTGCTAAATTCTTTTCTGAATATAATTGAATTTTCACCATAAAAGTGTTTAAAGAGGACAGTTTTAACACGCGAGTCCGCCTGTAAAAGCTTGCCCGAGGAATTTTTCTTGGCAATTAACGATCGGTAGATTCCACACGTATCGAATTCCCGATAAAATCAATACTGATTTTTCACGCTTTGCGGTTCGCTTTGCGGAAGTGTTTGTTTTCGATCGAGTATCGAGGTGTTAATGCGCGGAGCAGGCGTTGCCGTTCGAGGTGAGAATTACCGAACGCTATTCAGGAAAATTCATCGACGATACGTATATGCGATGGCTAGGGATGCTGAGCTTCCAGGAACGATAAATAGTCGAAGGTGTTTGCGTCGCGGCAGACGTCCCATTAAAGGCGGTTTCACTAATTCAATTAGGCATTTACACGGTATTTCCATTCCGACATTACGGGGCCTTTATTCACCCAATACCTTCCTTCGCACGTGATAATTCGCGGCGACGCGTTTTCGAATGCGCACAAGAGGAAAAGCGCTAATTAAGATCCTTTTATTTTGACAATCTCTGCCAATACTCCTTTTGTCATCGCATTTACTTAGCCAATTATCGCGCGCATTTTTCAGATGAGTTCTAATCCATTTGTGTTCCAATCCATTTTTTCTTTTTCAAATTTATAAGATCATATCAGAATCGTTCAAGATTTTATTGCAATATTTGGAGAAAAACGAGACCTTTTTCCGTTTCTACGATTAGATTATTATATACAAAATTGTGTTCAAAAAAATTAAATATATATAGCATAAGAAAAGCTTTTAGAAAATTATTAATGAGGAATTTATTTACTGTCAGAACACGCGTGTGCTGAAAGTTTAATACTTTCGTTCAATTTTTTTTTTTTTTTAAGCTTTGATGTAACAAATTTCTTGATTGATAATTTTCTGTTATACAAAATAATTATATTTCAAAGAATTTATTATAACTGTAACGAACGAAAAATGATACTTAAATCCAAAGGTCTTCTTTTCTCGGCGTTCTTTTTTCTTCCTCCGATTCTAATTTATCTAACTGCACATTTTATTATAAAAAAGAGCAATTATTAATAAAAACTTTAATATTAATCTTTGAATAGAAATACGTTAGTTTTCACATTTCTTGAATTATAAATCGTGAATGTCTCCTTTTTAAGCGCAGAATCTATCTTAAGCATCAGATTAGTTTTAGACTTTATCTTTCATAAGTTTATAATTGATATTTCTCACCTGGAACTTTTCATACAGTTTATATAGCGTACTAGTTACATCGTTTAGGACTTGCCGAACTCGCTGACTTGCAGCCTCGGCTCTCTCTTTACGACGTTGTTGTTCATCAATTTGCGAATCGAGTTTTGCCACTATCTCTGCGTTCCTATGAAATATTTAATATGTTACAAATTAAGGAAAATTTACAATTATAGCAAATAAATTCCATAATTTTAATTTTTTTTACGTCACTTGCATAGACCTGTAGGAGGTAAAAATTTAGAATTTTAAAACAAGCGGAAATATCTTCAGCGGATTTTTGGGATAAATTGTAGATTTAATTTAACGTGATCTCCTAAAAATAATTGACTTTTAACGAGCCTACTGTTAACTATCCTGAGCTCACTGTTCGGCGCTTTTCGTTTCGGAAAATTTTCTCGTTTCCATCTCGGCGCTGAGCTCCTGCCTCTTCTTTTCAAGCATCATCTTCTCTTGTTCCGTCGCCGCTCGCATTTTCTGTAGACTCTCCTTGGTCGCCTGCTGACCCAGAAACCGGTTCAGAACTTCCTCTGACCTGGACACTCCGGTAGCATTCCGCAGTTTGGCGAACGTTTCCTCCAGTCGCGCCAGCTCGTCCTTGATAACGTCTTCTTGTGCCTGTGTCCGATTCTTCCCACGTGTTTCGAAATCATCCCGACGAGTATGAAATATCATGCGCTCCAGCCTTTCCAATTCCATTTTACGCTCCAAAACGCGCTGTCTAGTGGAAACAAAATTTTTTTTTTTTTTTTAATTATAGTCGCGATGACGATCATCGGAAAATTTTGTAAGGACTACATTAATCAATAAATAAGTTTATTATTTACTGCAATAATGACAAAAGATACTGGGAAAAAAAATTGTTAACTTGATTAAATGCATTCAACTGATTATTATTATTTTTTTTAATTGAAATATTTAAATACTTGAGTCATATATATGTCATGTTAAATTTAATTCAATTCAAGGAATAATAATCAGTTGAATAATCATTAGGTCAAGTTGACAACTTTTTTTTTTGGTGTATTTTACAAAATATAAAGCTTCCGGTGTATAGCCTACCTGTATTCTTTGATGATGGAATCGCGTTTTTTGCTGGAATTTATCTCCTCGATTTCCTCCTTCACCAGGGTTTCTTGAGTGTTATCTCTTAATTCTCTAGCTTCCTCCTTTACTCCCTGCAATCAATATATAGTGATAATAATACCAAAATGTTTCTATTACTCTCATCACGTCATTACTCCCTTTGTGGCCTTGCCTGTAAGCGTTTGATCTCGTTCTCTTGTTGTCTTATGCTGTCCTCTAGGTCTTTCAAAGAAGAGGCGTAGAAAACAGACTTTTCTTTCAAATTAGAGGAGACAGAGCGATATTTCATGCGAGAGATATTCGCTCTAATTTGCATCATTCGGATATGCTCCAATCGAACTTCCAGATTCTCAATTTTCTGCGCAAGCGGAACTGCATTTACGAGAGTCATTACTTGTTGTAAGAATTTTGCAAAATTAAATTACATTACCCTTTTCATAGGTTTTTCAGTCTTTCTCTTGAACACGCAATGACCGCGTCTACGCGCCAATTCCTTGCGTTCTGTTTGTAAAACATTTAAAGTCTGTTCTCGCTAATAGGATGCAGACGTTGAGATATTTAACGTAATCATATTTTACCTATGACATACGTGTGTGTGTGCGTGCGCGCGTGTGTGTGTGTGCGTGGACAAAATTTAGAATTACCCTCTTACCTTCTCTCTTTCATATTTAATTAAATCTAGTTTTTTTCTTAGACGTATATTATTCTCACTTGCTGTAGCAATAATTTCCTCCAAATTGCCTTTTTTCGAGCAAGCTATAAGATCATGACTCAGCACAGCTGCCCGCTCCATCGCTTCTTTATTCTGAAATTTAACATTAATTTGTGCCAATATAATATACATGCTTAGAGATATTTGGTTTCTTCTTCTGTCTTACAGTTTTCGCTCCTGCATATTTCACGTACAGCTCTTTGATCTCTTTCTTGAGATCAGCAATCTTTTGAGCATTCTCACGTTTCTTTGCATCGTATTCTTCGAAATTAGCTTTTCTTTGACTCTCTGAGAAAACATTGAAAACATTATAATCGTGTTGTTTATTATATTTTTCGTGCAAAAAAAATAAATATATATATATATATCTAGAAATTTTTATTTAATAAATGGATTTAGGAAAAATATGATCCTTTCCTTGTAGTTATACATTATTTATTTATATATTATTATTTTCGAGTATATTATATTTTATATGTATTTACACGATGAAACACGATATGCTAATTAAATCTCATAATATTTTCAAACTCATAATATATTCAAAGACAATTTTTTGATTTTTTTGAAAAATAGTACACAAGATGAGGTGATATATAAATTCAAAGTTTTTATAAATTCGAAATTTTATATAGCTATGAGCATGGCAGATGAAACGACAGGCAGCGGTATTCCATAATGACTAATCGAGTTCAGAGAATCAGTATACAATCTAATAGGCAAACCTATTCAGCTGTCTTAACTCCCCGATGACAGTAGATCTTTGAAAGCTGATCTATTCAATGCTCGTCACTATCAAAGCTGCTTATTATGTACGTCGATTCATTAACGTAAACACATGTTAGAAAAAGCTTAGCAGAATTTCATTCATGACAGAAGTTTTATTTAACCAGACATGTCATGACATTAGTTGATTGCTTTAATTAAAAAGTAATTAAATAATCATCACATTAGTTATTCGATAAAATTAAAGTTATAAGATAATTATATACCATATATATATGTGTAAAATAAATAAATAATAAAATAATTGAAAATGAATTGACGCAATCTATATTTTTCTGTATTCTATATTTTTCACATACAAAGGAGAAATTAATTTCGATGAAATATCATTAAAATTCAAGGAAATATAAGCGTCATATATAAAAAAATAATTACGTGCAATGTGACAATTATTTTATTATATTGTATAGATATCTTAATATAAATTTTTTTTTTGCAAATAAACTTTTTATGTTAAATGCTCTTCATTTACGTAGGAAATTAAAACAATCGCTACATATTTTTTGCACATTTTTCTTCGATTAATATATATAATTATGCAGTGTCCTATATAACGCGTAGCCCAATCGACCTGACCCTACTAGATTTTGCTCCCCTTTTCATTTTACTTTTTCGCCGTTATTTTTGTACACGAGAGAGATTGTGCGCCACCTCAAATACTGGTTCTTCCAGTTCGACTTGTTCATATTTATCATACAATCACGACTCTGCTTCTAAAATGTCAGTGAGCTGTCTCTTTTTGGCACGTCTTGCTCCATGATGTGTAACAAATATCTGAATATTAAATTAAAGGGTGTCTCATTTATGCTACGTCATAACAAAACTTGAATTTCCATGATAAACTTTTCGATTAATCTTAAATCAAGTTATGTAACTTTTTAATTTTTAATATTATTAGACATAATTTATCTCTATAAGATTTTAATATTTATTAAAATCCATTTTAAATTAACTATTGAATTTAAACAAAATTATCTTTTTTTTTCAAGTTTAATTTGCTAGAAATTAAATAAGAAGCTTAGAGTTTATTTTAAATTACTTAAAAATTGTTCTTTAATTCCTTAATTTTTGTTTTAAAATTCGAGAAAATTGTAAAGAATTTAACTTTAAATTAACTAAAACTCATTTGCCATTAACAAATACTACTGTAGAAATGAATATCCTATATAAGGGTAAGATTCGAGCTCTCAGCTTTGTTGCTGTCTTACAGTGTTGAAGGGTCGTGAAGACGTTGTCAGGAACAATAAATGAGAAGTGCTTTGTGCGATTTGAATTGTTACCTGATAATTGGATTTTCTTCTTAATCTCGACAATGTTTTTGTTAAGCTCGTTCAGCTTGTTCTCGGTGACAGACAAAGTCAAAGGTTCGGACATGATTTCGCGAATGAAAAAGGATACCCACGTGGAATACCGTATCGACCTAATAATGTTGTTCGTCGTCCGGACGACATGACTCTTTTCATACCGAAGAAATATACAACGTATATATAATACAATTTAATAAAAAAATATAAAAAAGAAAATATATATATGTAAAACTATTTTTTCTAGTTTTTTAAACAAGTTTAATTAAATATATAATAATTATAAACTATTTGATAGATTTTCAATAATCAAATTCTAACTTTTCCATATTTAACAATAAATATTATATTTAATATTTAATATTTAATATTTAATATTTAATAAATATTTTATTAAGCATAATCGACAAATTCTTTTTAACGGCTTGAAATATCTTAATAATATACGAACTTGAATTGCAGCAAAATTTTTTCAACACGTCACATACCTATTTATTCTATAACGGAAATAATAAAATGCATAACATAATAAAACACCCTTTTCACAAGTTGGAATAGTATTTAACGTTGAAAAAATTATGGAAAATAATTACACTTTCTTTTTATATTAAAAAAAAAATATATTTTTTGTTGAATCATGTTATTATTTATTTAAACAAATAAAGTTATTAACAATTAATTGTTATAAAATATCTTTAGATTGTTTAAAATATTCTTTCTAAATAAAATGACTGCTTTTCAAAACGCACACATAAGAAAAATATAAAAATCAATGAAAGTAATTTTTCTATAATTCAATTGCATTATTACGATAAAAGAATTTTGACATATGTCTGAAAGCTATAGCCTAGCTATTTCAATATCTTTATCCATTTCGTTTTCAGAATCTCATCAGTTGGACGTCAACTGCCATTGTGGACCGCAAGACAATTGTATATCATGCGCCAGGCTCGTCGTCGTCGTCGCCGGGCGCAGATGTTTGCAATTCGATGATAAGGTTAATGGCATCATTAATAAGGCTAATGGGAAGCCGCGTGTTCGCAGCTTCGTGCGTGCATCTCGCGTGCTGCGGGCGCACAAAGGACTAGAGGCGATTCGTAAAGAGATCCGTCACCTCTTCTCCTCGGGAACGGTCTCTCTCTCTCTCTCTCTCTCTCTCTCTCTCTCTCTCTCTCTCTCTCTCTCTCTCTTGAGACCGGGTTCACCGAATTATAATTCCGCATTTGTATTCGTTAAGCCGCTTGCCGGTTAAGGCTATATAGTCGCGATGAATTTCGCGTTACACGCAATCAAGCATGGCCGAGTCTTAATTAATGATCAAGCGCGTTACGTTCCTCTCACAGCGCGCGATTCGCTGAATATCGACGCCCGAAGCATTGTAATTATTTACATATTACATATTACTTTTTAAAAGTAAAAAAAAAATTTTTAAATACAGGAATTTTTGCGATTTTAATGCCACTTCCCAGATTCTCATTTTTCTGGAATTCTCACACGAAAAGCATAACTGAAGTCTATAAATTCAGAATATTTTTGCTCGAGATCTGATTAAGGTTTGCACGCAATTAAGGTAGCATCGCAGAGAGAAAGAAAAAAATATCCGACGCATTAATTAAAGATATTTCTCACGAGAGATATAACGGAGAATCCGTCGTTAACGTTGTAATGTAAGGATAAACATTCGTTATTCCGTCTCAGCAATTAGCTATTTTTCGATAGAGAGACATAATATTAATTATCCAGTAGATAATTTTGATTATTTTGACAATTTTGTATTTTTTCAAATTTCTATTTGCTGCGATGCTTAAAATTTTTAAATATCATAAAAAGACACATATATATACATTTTTTCAATGATTTATTTCATTTCATTTCAAACATATTTAATTTACTTTAATCTAATTTAAATTTTTAATTAAAATTTAATTGAAATTTTGACGCAACGTGCGATTACTCGATGAATTCAAATCATTTCTCTCATTGACCAATTTAACAATATTATATTTTTTTAAATTTATTTATATTTATTGAGATTTCTAAGACTTTTAAATACTGTAAAAAAATACACATATATGCATTT
>JBCAUJ010000005.1:2500100-2525235 GCA_038406275.1 Cataglyphis albicans | reverse complement strand
AAAATAAAAAAATTAATATAGTTACGATTAGTTAATAATGTAATATTTTTTGATATCAGCTGATGATGACAGCTACACGAATGTCAAAAATGATGCAATTTTATACGAGCCAATTTATTTTTATAAAATTCTTACTATCACTTGAACCAATCGAAGTATTATAATTTAGACCAGAAGATAACATGATTGATAAGGAGATTTTATAAAATAAAAAAATTAATATAGTTACGATTAGTTAATAATGTAATATTTTTTGATATCAGCTGATGATGACAGCTACATGAATGTCAAAAATGATGCAATTTTATACGAGCCAATTTATTTTTATAAAATTCTTTAAATTCATTTCGATCAAAAGAGGAGTTAGTTGCAGAATCTTTCGTAAAATTCGTGCCGTAAAAATCTCTCGTCGTCAATTAAACACAAAACGGCGATCTTTACGGTTCGGTAACGCGAGAGCGATCGTTGAATTTATGCCATTAATTTTCACCATAACGGCCAGCATCCGATAACGAATCGGCGTAGTCGCGACGACTACGCCTTTTACACACAACCAGCGTCGTGGAACGATGCTTTGATTAATTTTTCACGCGGTCAGCGAAGCCTATATATATGTCTGATGAAAGGCCGGGGCCCCCCTTGGCAGACACGGCCTGTTGGCTCATATTACATGCTCGCGCGACGGAACAATCGAAACCCGTACTTACAAAGCTAACATTCCATTAAACGCGCCGGCTACCGCGCCTTGTTAATTAATTGTTTCAGTATGTGCAATTAATAATTGGAAAAATATTTTTAGTTTAATTGAAGATTTAATTGATTGAATCATATGAAAAAGGAGTATATAACTGGATTATTATTATATCCTTTCAATGGAGTAATAAATTTTATTCTAATTATTTCTCAGATTTTTTATTACTTCTTTGCTTCTGATAATAATTTTTATATAACTTTATTAAAACTTATTAATCATTTATATATGTATACATAAATTGTATATATTTATATATATTTTTTATTATTTATGTATTAATCGTCAATAGAATTTAAAGAAATGAGCTTAAAGAATTTTAAAAATAAATTGACTCATATAAAATTGCATCATTTTTGACATTTGTGTACAAGCTGTCATTATCAGCTGTAATATCAAAATATATTCTTAACTAATCGTAACTATATTAACGTTTTTATTTATTATATATATAATAAATATAATAAATATAGATAAAAAATATATATAAATATATACAATTTATATATTTAAAAAATGTATAAAAATATATAAAATTTATATATCTTAGAATTTATCCAAATGAAATATATAAATAATTTTTTTGACGCCGATATTTTTTTTTTCTTTATTCGTACGCTGTATATATTAAAGCTTCCAATATAACGAAGAGAACTTTATTTACTCTGTGAACACCGTTATTTCGGAGAATCATACGCGGCTATAGGCGCGGACGGAAGGATCATCCGGAAGTTACGTCAGGATCCTCTTTCCAAGCAGCATCGCGCCGGCGGCGAGTCTTTCCTCGCCTTATGGCGTACATATATAACGAGGAAGAAGAATCCCCGTGTTAACGTCTTTCGCAACTCTCGTAAGTGAGAAACGCCGTTTGCAGCGAATCCCATCGAGAAGCTGGCGTAGGCTCACGCTGCGAACGTGAACGCATACATACCAGGCGGCTCTTACTTACTCGTTTTCCAAGCATGTGAATCACCCAAGCGTCGACTTATCAAACCCCGCCTTCGCTCTCACAAACGCGGTCGCCCGCGATCTTGCCGAACGATAACGCATGCTTCGCGCTTTCACGCTCATTGGCCGGCTCGACTTTAATTGGGCGTCTCAATCTCAAGCGCGGTCTCTCTCAATTCGGTTTTTCCTTTTTTTTTTTTTTTAAATCGTCGCATTATATGCGCCGGTGAACGGAATTTACGATCAAAATGTCGCGATCGTTTCGAGCGGTACTTTTGAGACTCTCGCATTAATTAGCAATCTCGCCGATAAGGCGATTGCGTAATCGTGGAAATCTCAGTTCGCTCTTGCGAAATATCTCACTCGCAGATTGGAGCAAGTTTTAGGCCGGGCTAATTAAGACGCTACCGTTAATACTAAATGCAAATCGTGTTTTTTTTTTTTCCACTGCGAAATAAAATCTTCGCGCACCTTGCGTGTATCCCCGTACGATCTGTCAAAAATGTTTTTCGACTTTAATTTCGGAGATAAGGATTTTACGGAAAATTTATGCGCCATATAAAACGGATTATTTATAATCACTCCGAAAGTGTGAGTCTGGGTATGAAATTCGGCCGAGCGTAATCGAGCACGATGCGAACGCACCGTACGCACGGTATATTGTAATTGTATTGCGGAAGAAAGTGGCCGGGATTTAATCGCGAATAATAAAGCCGCATCCCCCCGGGAAGTTCGTGCGGATAAAATCCACGAGTCGATTTCCCGGAAAACATGACCCCACCCGCCCATCGCAGTCCCCCTTCCCCTCCCCCACCCTCCCCCCGGCCTCTCTCATCTTTCGTCGTCGTACGTCTCTACGAAAACGTGACTTTCTCGTGTCCCACACCCGCTCTCGCACATACAGTACCATTGTGTAATGGTCCTTGAACCAACATCGACCAGCAGCTGGTCGAGAGTCTCCCACGCCCTGCCGTCAAACAGCACGGAATCCTTGCATTCCCAGGATTTGAGGATTCCGCGTGTTTTTTTTTTTCTTTTTTTTTTTTTTTTAATTTAATTTAATTTTTATTATACGAAAGCACGATTATGTGTTTTTGAGGAAAATTATGAGTTAAAACGGCAAATACTGTCGTCGATTCTTTTCATTGCCATGGGAATAAATGTCTGAGAAATTGAATCAGGTAAAGTTGATTGTGGGTATTCGTTCGTTTAACAATCTCCGCTATTAATCTTTGGTACAAAACATTTTTAAATTACCGTTAAAAAATATTTAATTTACTAATTTTTATAATAAATAATCGTATACATTTTCTAAATAATTTTTCTTAGGGAAGAGGGAGAAAAAATATTATAAAAATTAGATGGATAATTAAATAAAAATAGATTATGCTGAAATTTAACATACATCGCATGTCTTAAAAATCTACACAAATTTTTGTTTATTTAGCATAATATGGATATGTCAAATGATGATGTTGATAATAATATTATTTAATATTTCAATCCAAAATGAGTGCAAACTTTATAATAATTCGAAATAAATTTTGTATAAAATCAATATATATTCTTAATGATAAAATTAACTTAGAAAAAACGTTATTGCAAGTCTATAATCAATTTCTGTTATAGAATAAAATCAACATTTTTTCTTCTGTACATTTTGACAGATAAATCCTGTCATTAATAACACGGAACATATCTATTGTACAAAATTAAAAATGTGTGCACGTTGTATTATTTTTATTTTTTTCAATCATTTTAACATTTAAGTCAACCTACGAATATAGTGAATATTTAACATAAAAATTTTAACCAGCCTATTAAAAAAAAAAAAAAAAAAAAACTTTTTCAACTGTGTAATACTTCGATCTTACATTTATATACATCCAAGAATTCTCAGCGATTCAGCCCCTCGATCAAGTGTCACATTGTTATATGTTCCGGTACGAATGTCCCGGTTATCCAAGCGTTTCCTCCTCCTCCGTTTTCTTTCCCCATAATAATCGCGCGCGACACTCGTCAATCATCATCGTCGGTCGTGCATTTCCGTCAAGCTTGGCCGGGTGAGCAAGTGAGCGGCTACAACGGAATCGCAACGGGCTCGTCTCTCCGTTCGTTCTTCCCTCCCCCTCCCGCCCTCCTCTCCGCGCCCCCTTTAACGTCGAAACGAACTCACGCATGCCGTATGTAGGTACGCCGAGGAATCCGTCGAGGATATATATCGACGACGATCGCGCGTGTAATCGCGTCGATGCGAAAGCACGTCACGCCGTTCGATCGCGGCTGTGCCGGGGGGGAGGGGAGGGGGAGGGGGGGGGAATGGCGTCGAACCATGTAAACCTTACGTTACACGCACTTTCCGCGCGTATCACGCCCCGTAGTCTCATTTAGCGTCTAAATCAGGCTGTCCGATCCCGATCCCCGTCTCGAACGCGATCTCTCCTTAGATGAGTAAAAAGCAAAATGCGGAACATATCGGCGACGTAAGTATTGCAATTTGCGAGATTATATAAGCATCAGAGAGAGAGAGAGAGAGAGAGAGAGTTTGTATTTTTAAGGCATGTTTCTAATAATATGTGTATTATTCATCCGAAAGTATGTGGTAAAGAATCGCTTATAGGGGGGGGGGGGGGGCTCCCAATTTATCTCTTCTCTCAAAAAAATTTTTATTTTTAATTGAAAGACAAAATGCTTCAGACAAAAGTTGTTTGGTTTGAAGGGGGTTATTTGATAGTGATTTTTTTTTGACGTTGGATCAAAGTCCAAAGGGACTGTTTCAAGATGAATTATATTTTTTTTTAAATAAAATCCCCTATTTTTTATTGCATTTTTATAGCCCTTCTTGAGACCTTTTTAGAACAATATATAAAATATTTTTTTCTTATATATTTTTTGAATTATTTTATATTTTAATTTGATATATTTTGATATAAAATATTTAATGTTCGATCATTTTACTGTAATACTTCTATTACACTAATGAATAATGTGATAAATTAATTGATGTAAAAAAAGAAAACAAATAATTGTTAGAAAGAATACATCGTTAAATAATTACACATTTTTTTCTTAAAAATAATTATTTTCGAATTAAAATGAAAATGGGACATCCTGTATATGCTTCTTTGAAATTTTTCGATTAATTTCATAAATATGTCTCGTGCATAAGTACGGTTCTTATAAATTTATGCGACGATGAAAATTAGCATTATCGTGCAAACCGCACGTCAATGAGATAACGGCGCTCCGATTGGTCCGCTCCAACTTTCTTCGCGACGTCGCGAGGAAACTCGGCGACCACTGACCGCATGGCAAACTCTGTCTTTCAATTAGCATTATTCTGAACATACGCGAAAAGGGACTTTGCGTCAATTAGCGGGCGCTTAGCCAATGCAGCAGCAGAATCAGATTGAAACCGGTCGCGCCAATCTCTCCATTTCTCACGCGGCTGCTTGTATGCGTGTTCCTTCTATCGCTCGATGAGTACTTCGTCCGAGAGAGAGAGAGAGAGAGAGAGAGAGAGAGAGAGAGAGAGAGAGGGAGAGAGGGAGAGAGAGAGGGAGAGAGAGAGAGAGAGAGAGAGAACGGGGCGCGTCCTTTTGAAGTATGCTTCCTGTGTCGTGCTTTTATTAGCAAATTAAGAGGGAATCTCTCTCTCCCCCCCCCCCCCCGGCCCCAGCCATTGCAGGCCACAATGGACCCGTATATTGTTTGCAGGACCGAATTTCTCGGATCGTCTCGTCATGAGATGAAGGATGCTCGCGTGTCGCCGCCTTTGTGTAATTTTTCGATTTAACTTCGATGATGTATAAAGTTCCCTATGGGCTTCCTCGGGGTCAATGCACGCTTTCTCGATGATCCAATAAGTTCACATGCCACTTTCTGTTTTCATGTGATTTTCAAGACTATAATAAATTTATTGAACGTAGTATTGGAAACATTTTGTCAAACATACTTTTGATGAAAATTCCTTATGACGAGAAAAAGTTGGTGATCGATAAAGAAAAATAAATAAGTATAAATTAATAAATAATAAATAAATAAATTGTAAATTATAAATTATAATTTGAATCATAAATTAATAGAATAAATTAATAAAGAAAAAAATAATAAATAATAAATTGATAAATAATAAATTAATAAACAAGTAAGAATAAATTAAATTAGATATATTGATTATATATTTTTTTTAAAGTAAGATTAATTAAGAAATATAGCATATACATATAAGGAATTTGCAGTTATTATTCAAATTGATCGCATACGATGTATGCACGAAATATTCTCCTTTTTTTGAGATCTTGTGACCGTTTTGGGTCGTGAAGGACCTTTGTACGATTATCGATTGCCAGGTGCATTTTCGATAAGTCCCCGAGCGTGACGGAACGCGTTGGGAAAGGGTGGCATTTTGTTTTCAGGGCGGTTAGTACATTTCCGCTCGTTTCTTTAGTCGCTTGAGAAGCTAAAAGTTATTAAGTATTCATCTGAAATTATTTTGGAGACCGTGAAGATTACAAATTATTATATATATATATACACACATAGAGAGAGAGAGAGAGAGAGAGAGAGAGAGAGAGAGAGAGAGAGAGAGAGAGAGAAAGTGAAGATGCTCTTTTATAATAACGTAATAAATTTGTATGATGCACATTTCGGGTCGAATCAGGGATTTTATTTGCATTTAGAAAAATCAGGGAATTCTTATGGAATTTTAATGGAACTCAGGGAATTTTCTAAACAAAATCCTTTCTTTGATAATTTTTTTATATTGCAAACAGTCGGTAAATCAAGTAACTTGTGCGTTTGGAATTATAAATATATATATATATCGTGTATTATTCGAAATACAACATTCTTGTACAATGACAGAATAGAACAAGTAGCTTTGACAATCAGCTGTGACATCGCAAAAGTCCCTGTCATTACATCCAGCGTTGACTAAATAGTATAATAGACAGGAAGATAAGTGTCACGCGTAATTACACGTGTGGGTCATCGATTTCGAACGCTGTTTTTTTTTTTTTTTTTTTGTTTTTTTTCTTTCTTTCTCTCTCGCATCGTCGATTCACGGTAGGCGCGACAACGATGCAATGGTTACGATCGTAAAAACAAATGTGACGTGCGTGCGACAACAGGTAAGAAGGTGAAATCAGTACAATTTGGCTCTCGTTAGCCGGCGAAGCTCGCGATATTTCTCTCCGCTTCTTACGCTCGTTAATTCGATAATTTGTCTCCCGCTCCCGTTACTTTTCTCGTACTTATATGGTGATCGAATGGCGACGAATTACCGCGGCAAGACCTCGATTGTCGCTACCGATGGCGCGCAAAAACTGTCCTGGTGGTCCGCATCGGAGTCACGAAGAATACCTCGACGTATCCTGTCAGCGGCAGGTGCGAGATACGAAGGTAAACCGACGACGTTTTCACCGTGACTACACGGTCCCCTTGACGGGAAGCGTTTCTCTAGCGGGGGGTTGCTTTGACATACATCCGAGATACGAAGATAGTCGAGCGGTGGCGAAATTTTTAAATTATTATAATTATTAATTATTATAATTATATTATTGTATTATTATACATTATATATATTATTATATATTTATTATATAATGTAATTATTATATATTATATATAGTATTATAATTATATTATAATTATAATATTATATATTGTAATAAACTTATACTATAATTACTGTAATATAATTATAATATTATCACAATAATTATAATTATTTTTACGTCAATCACACAGTAAATTATAATCTGAAATATAAAATGTTATTTAGATTGATTTTTTAATTTTAAACTAACGAAAAATATAAAAAAAAAATTTAATAATAAATTCTTTTTAAATATATGTATAAGTGTTATCTTTATTCGCGCGTATATAGATATTTATATTGTGCGCTCGTCACGAAAGAATCGTCGGACGAGTACTTAATACGTGCGTTGGTATTTGGGGTCAATAAGGCAAAGGAGTGAGAAAGAGAAGGAGCGGAGAGGGAAAGGGATCCGACGAGATCGTACTGGGAGGGAGAAAGAGGGAGAGCAGCAAGGTAGATTCACTAACAGAGAATGTGCATGTGTATTGATCCTTGAACCATCTCTACCTCGGATCAACGTGTTCGCATCCAACACCTTTCTCCTCCGCTTCATCTCGCCCCTCCCCTGCCGAGACTCTCTCTCTCTCTTCGTTCTGTCATCTCGCTTCCACCTCTTCCCTCTCTGTCTTCGCGCGCGTCTCCCCGTGATAATAATTATCCGTTCGAGACTCTCGCGTAGCCAAAGTCACGATCTTTCTTCTTGCCACTTCCCTTTATGCAGGTTACGTCCGAGATTGGATATCGAGAGGTATCTTGCAATCGATTATATATATGTATATATCTTTCTCTCTTGCCACGCCCCCTTTACTGTCAATTTCACCTTGGCGTATTATATATCCGCGGGACTTTTAATTAATTCTTAATACACTTGTCATTGGCAGCGTTTTGTACTACAATCTGCATGATAAATCAGTTTCTTTGATCTCGTATACGTTATAAATATATGACAGAGCCTATCGGCATGTACAGCTGTTTGAATTAATTAAATGTTATACAGCTGTATAGTATATATTTTTAATATATCTTTTAAAAATATATTATTGCTGTAAACTCTTTATAAATTCAGGATTTTTATATAAAAGTTTAGACTTTTTTTTTTGCAAAGATTTGGACGTTAATAAGAAATCTAATTATAAGCTCTTTTATAAAAAGGTGATTTTATAAAAAATTTTGCACATACATGTGCCATTATTAACATTCGCTTACTAATTATTGAAATTAATAAAATTCATTCCAAGCCTAATTAAATTTAAACAAAAATTATTGTCTATTAAAAATTCATAAAATCACGCACTAAAAAAATTTCTCAAAAGTCCTTATTGCGGACGCAGCATCCAATAAAAGGCTCTTCGTGAAATATATTTTGCGTCGAATAAATTCTATAAAAAAATGGCAATATACAGTCAGATTATTATTATTATAAATATAAAGTAACGGCGTCCAGCATAAGCTTCCCTCCTTTTCCTTTCTTTCTCCGAGTACGTACTTGCGTGCCGATTATCACTGCAGTTTCTCAGTGCTTCGCTGTAGGTACAAACTAATTAACTTACGTGCCCGGTTCCTTTGCATAATGGCCAGGTCTGCGGGAACCTTATGCTGCTCTCGTATATATACCGGAGGAGGGCTCCGGGCAAGCCGGCTCCTCGCAAGTATTGTTGTTCGGTCGTGCCCCGCGGCGATACCCGTGCATGAATATAGATACGTTCCTGCACACACACACACACATACACACATTATGCGTACTTATTCATAACGTACGCCGGGGCGACTGGCATGCCCGGCCGACGTCGACTTTATTATCGCGAGGCCCAAGAACACAGGGGATACGCTAAGTGTAATGTGGCCCTAGGCTGAGGCCTTAGAAGGGCTCGGGCTTCTTCGAGCTATTCACGGTCAACATGATTTGCAATTTTCCACATATCCAGAGATTATTTCGTTTCTCACGTTTAGGAAGAGGCCGATCGCCACAAATCGTGGAATATATTTTATTTATTTTCGACGAGAATGATTCATTTGCTCGTTCGTATTCAGAGATTTGGAGTAGATTTTACTTGAAAATTTAATCGTAATATTAGCGAATAAATATTTTTGTTGCTTGATAAAAAGTATGTGAGAAATAATGAACATTGTGAATGAGACTCGGTAAATCGAAAATGACAGTTCGTTGAGAGAAGTCAGCTGATCGAGGCGGATTGAAGTTTACTTTTGACATTGCCCAGAATTACTCGTGTGATTACACGAGTGGAGATAATAAGCGCACGCGAATGATTCTCAGGAATCCCGTGTCTCGGAACAATAATCGATCGAGATGACTAGTGAATTTACGTAGGTGTATTAATTCAGTCACGCTAAATGAGATTTGAGCGTTTTTATTCGAGGCAGTAATTTCTTTCCCTTCATCGTAATATAATATAACGTACATTCTAAGACATTCTCTGTGATATCTAATGTGAATTAGTTTCTCCGAGTTCGCGAGAGTCTTAACCTTTTCAGTATGTCGGAGAAAGTATTAAATAGATTCGTTAACTAAATGCTCTATAAAAAATCTCATTTATTACGCCAAACAAATATACGGATTGTAAATATTATGAGCTCTCCCAAGGTATATTTAAAAAAAAAAAAAAAAAAAAAATAAAATAAATTATTTAGAATTAATAAATCATTAATAAACATTTGTTGATTTTTTATTGCTACTTTATTATAAAAATCAATTACTTTATATTGTGTAGAATGAGAGAATAATTTAATTACAACACATTGTGTAAAATATTTTCTGTTATATTTTTATAAAGAGGAAATGTACACAAAAGGACACGTTTAAGAAATTTTTCTCCTCGTCAAATTAATATCGCGATGACCGCGCGTGGGTTTAAATCCGCGAGATATTGAATTGCTCTGCCTTCTTTATTAATTATCTGTCATAAATCATAACTCTCGTGCTGATCTTCATTGGGGATTAGCTGCATAGCGAGTTACTTAACTGCCGTAAGGTATGAACTTTCTCTTTCTTTGGCGGGGCATAGTACGTGTAATACACTTTGTTGAAAATTGCAGCGCGTTGAGAGTGCATTACGTTTACTCAACACGCATTAAAATTTTTCAGTAGAATGTAAAATTAATTTCACAAGAAATCTTTGAGAGAAAGAGAGAAAGAAAGAAAAAGAAGAGGAAGCCGTGCATTCTTTATTATATATTTTATTATTATTTTATTATTTTTATTTTATTATTTTATCATTATTTTTATTAAAGAAAAATTCTGAATTTAACATATTTTATTATTACAGTAAATGATTCGTTCAACTCTTTGCTTATCTGATATATTCAAAATATATTAGCATTTGACAAAATAGATTAACGCATAAATTCTCGTGAAAGAGAAATGTATGCCCAGACTTTCTACGCCTTTGCTTGCTTTATATCAGATAGCTGAGACCCCTTTCTTGGCGCGATAACCGAGAGTAAGAAACGCACGTGTGAGATAAGACGTGACAATATTTGACACCATGCCAAGAACGTTATTTACTCGCGGTTCTTTTATGAATCCCGGTTTCAGGATTAGCGAGAAATTCTCTACCGGATGTGTGAAATAGATAGTTTCCGGCTACGCTTTCGGAAAATTGGAAAAAATAAATTAGAAAAAGATAATTTTATATGTAACACTTTATGGTAACAAACTTGAGATAAATATTTTATTAATTAATATTACGTAAAAGCTTTAGTGGAGTAAATTATATCAATGATAAATTTAATTTTATAGAAAATAGTATTAAATGTCACTTATTAATTTTCTGTAATATAATATTAATATTTATTACATCAATAGTTCAATATTATATCAATATCTTTCTAAAATTTATTTCACATATAAAAATTCTTATATATTGTTAACTATCTATGACTTTTAGATTAAATTTTATCTTGTAATATACTTACGATTATTATGACTTTGAATCCTTAATTATTTGTCGGTTTTTAATAATTTATACTGTTTGTTTTTAATACGAATATTATATTTAAGAGAAAATATATTATACGTTTTTAAGTAAATTCGTTTTTTATCTTTTTTAATTTATCGCAGCTTAGAATTGAATTTGAAAACTAACAGGTAACTCAGATTATCTCCCTTCGTATTTTTCTCTTAGCATTTTATGTTTGCTACACGAATCTGATAGTCTGGAAGTTGAAGTTGTATAACGCTCGCTAGACGAAACAATCGTGTCGCCATCGTTCCCTCACGAGCAGCTCACGTCACTTTCGAACGTGAGTAGAATTTCGAGAGGATCGTCTAACAACGGATTTGAAAAAGCTAGGAGTCATTTTTTATGTTAGCCATGAGATGCCTGAGATGAGATGTCTATTTGTCTACGCATGGAGATAGTAGAAATCTGATCATATCAATAAATTTTTTTAATCAGTCGTAATAGTATATAGTATATACTATATTAATCATAAATAAAAACTTATTAATCATAAATTTGTAACTTGTAATATTTAATATATTTTTTGAAATTTTTAAAAATATTTATCTCTGATGGATCGCGATGGTGTTAAATTGTTTCCATGAAGGGGATTGAAAAATCATCGTGTCTCCTCTTTATACGTACATAATTGCCAAGATAAATGCACCTGGCGCGGCAAACATCCCACACGTGTATGCGCAGATCTCGCACGTAACTGTACCTTCGGTTCTTTGAAGAAGCCCGAAGATACTTTTAACGCTTCACCGATTCGTAATCGTTGCGTTGTAAACGCGCCTTTAGGTTACCGTGCGTTCGTTAAAGGACTGACCTCGTAATAACTAACGATTCGCAAATCAATGTACCGTTGTGGAACTTATCTCGCGCTCGTCTTTTCTTTTTTTCGAATCCACGAGGAAATGAGATTTATAATTATTGCGGCTGATAGGCAAAATTCCATCTGTATTTCATTCCACACTCGATTTTCCATTTGCTCTTTCTATCTAAATGGCTTTCGAATTTACGTTTATTCGCCTTCCTTTTGCTCCTTTGTTAAGAAATATTTTATTTTTAATAAAATGTAATGCTCTCTCTCTCCCTCTCTCTCTCTCTTTAAAAGCACATGTCTTATTTTAATATCTCATCGAAGTTGCTGAATTCGCCGGGACTTGAATGCCCGCATGTGTCGCATTTGTTAATATTGTTGCAAACAATATAAGCCAATGCCAATGCTTTTTTTTTTTTTTTTTTTTTGGAAGAATTAAATACAATATGATTAATATTATTTTTTCTTTTATATATTTATCTTACTTTTTAAATTTATAAATTAATGTTTATGAATTATATAATCTCTCTATTCTCTCTTCCAAGAATAAAAGGATTATTTTCTTTAAATATAAATAATTCTACAGTATTTTGTTTGTATGTCGATTTTCTCAAGTTTATCGAATATATATATTTTCTGCATTTTCAATCTAAGCATAATCTCGCTTACTTTATATAAAAGAAAATAATATTTAAATTGAAATTAATCGAAATTAACATATACATCCCTTCTTAATGTTCTTAAATTGCATAATTTTTTACTCTATAATAAACTTTTGTTTTCGTCCGGATTTATTAATGTTTGGAGTCTTAATTAATTATCATTTTCGTTATAATCATCTACATTTTTTTAATTTAAAATAAAACGTGCTACGTGCAGCATAGTTCAGTCAATGTCAGCGACACTGATAGTACATATGCCACGGACCCCTATGTAATATGGTGCAAGGTGATGGTGTTTGGAGAAGGGCCCCCGGACCACGGGCAGATGTTCCATTCGTCCTGTCGCTCGCTATGGAGGGCCCTTGCAGGGCTGTGCGCAGTTACACGGATACACCACGCGTCGGTTGTCGTTGCTTGTCGTCGCATACTAAGGAATCGATAGTATCGGAACGAACAGCTGCATCCGCCGATGCTCCCCAAAGATTTTCCTCGATCGTAGCCTTCGAGAGAGGCCGGTGTCTTTTTTTTTTTTTTTTTTTTTGTTTTTTGTCGATGGATCACAGAAATTTACTGCGATTGAATATTCGTGTATCGATCTTTTCAAAGATAAGCGCATTGCATATAATATTCTCGTTTATTTTGTAATATATTTGACGTATAACAAAATAAAACGAAATATTTTTTTTTATGACAGATATAATTTAGATCGAAAATTTAATAAAAAAAAAAAAAATGAGAAATTGATTTATTTTTCTGTCCCAAAATTGATATATAAATTTGAACGTATAAAATAATTATTGTAAACATAATAGCAAGAATTAATAATTTGCAATTATTTTATATCAGATAAAACGTTAAGAAATTTCAGAAACTATTATATACGATCAAAATGTATGAAAATAAATAAAGCGATTATAGTTCCTTTAATTAATATTGGTTATATTTATGAACGAAATTTTCAATATTTATTTTGTCATATTTTTTTAATTGCACGCGTTGTATAAAGATGCAATTTTAATTGCGGCTTTTCATAAATTTTTCATATAACGGGCGAGAATTTTTTTTCGTTTGAGCCCCACCTCATTTAAGATACAATCTCATGATATCTCGAAGAGAGGAAACTTGTTTCTCTCCAAATGTGAAATCAAATGCATAGCCGGCTAACGAACAGCCATAAATTGCACAATAGAAGCTATGAGTCCCACCCTTATAGACAAACATCTTTAATGCTCATTATAATACAATAGAATTTCCAACCTACCAATCTTACCCTGCCTCCCTCCATTTCTGTTGGACCTGCTCGATTTCCGAAAACAATAGCCCCGTGTTCTGTTCGCTTCTTTGCGGATCCTTGAAGTTTGAAACGCGAGATGGGGGACCCTGGTCTGAGAATCGTCAAAACAAAAGCCAGGTACACGGCTTCGTGACTTAGGGCCCCGCATACCTGCATAAGCTATGCGAAGCTTTTTCGAGATGCCCAGATCCATCATGGAGAAAGGGATATGTCATCTTATTCAGGTGTGAAAACTGTCGATCACGGAAAAGAATTCGCTATAACAGAATCATTCGGCAAAAATTTAATAACTTTGATAGAACTCGATCTGTTGATATTTCAAGTTGATTTAGTTTTAATTAAGGGGTTTAATTAAAAATTATATCTGTTAGCGGAAAATAACAATTTATGTCTTTTAAATAATGCTTCTCGAGATAATCGTGATATTAAACACGCACACATGAGCATGCATCGCCGCATATTAAACGCTTAATAAAATGTAATTTATGATTCACCCTGTAGTAAATTATACCGCGTCGCGCTCGATGATGTAATACAAGGAGTATGCGATGTTTGTTTACTCTAAAAATTCGTTTTTTTTTTTTTTACACATTAAAAGAAATAAAATATGAATGAAAATTTAAAATAAATTTATTAGCTTTAGAATAAATTTAACTAATATCATTAGCAAAAACATTATTAAAGGATTTATATTGGAATGTCAATTTTTTTTCACCCAAAATATCGTTCTAAAAAAAAAAAAAAAAAAAAAATACATTCCGAAATTATGGCACCTGTCTTTAAGATTCAGAGACCTAAGAAAATACTTTTAAGTGTCCCAGCAAAATTATGATCAAGAAGATGTCAGCGTAAATTTTTCTATGCATGACAAATATATCTAATTAATTATAATATTAATTAATAATTAATAATAATTAATTATAATATTAAATATATAAATTAAATATATAAATATTTTTAAAATAATGCGGTGTTTCTTGAAGTACATAATTGAGGCTCTAAAGTACATTTGTTAGCTTCCGTATACAGATCCGAGCCTGTCTGGGGACGCGATCGAGTAAGAGGGGAGCATACAATTACAGCGGTAATGGCACCCTTCTTTGGCGAGCATCGTCCTCTTTGAAGACCACCGACGATGTTCATGCAAGAAAATAGTGGAATTTTTTCGTCTTACGTCATTATTTCAAGTTAATCGGAGGGAAAAGAATAGTAGGCGTTAAATATCCGAATACGATGTCTATAGTACAAATTTAATAACACAATAAAATTAATTATTATATTAATATCGCGCGCATCATGGGTCTTTTTTCCTCTATATTTATATTGAATTTATTTATGCAAATTTCTCTCTCTTATTCGAATTTTTAGAAATTTTATGGAAATTGTAAATAATGCGGTTAGAATATTGCATTAATTTTTCATTTAATTTTGGAATAAAAATTTTTGTGAAGATAATTTTTTTATAAAAAAATAATCAAAAAATTTTGTAAAAGAAATTTCTTTCAAATTAAAATATATCTCCGTAATTCATGTTTCATTATAAATACTTTTTTCAAAATTTTGAATATCTTTGCCACAGAAGATGATTGAAGATATATACGAAAATAAGGAATATTACCACCATTACTGGAAGGGGCGCTTATACAGAGCGATGGAAATTCGAACCGATCGTCCAACGATATATTTTCCAGTGCGTGATTTTCGTGCGTATTTCGTCGCGTCTCGGCTTTTTGTTTTTCGTCCCCGTGCGTGTCGGAATACAACGCAACCTGCGGAGAAAGATGAGATGCGACAAGCAACGTCGGCAGGGAAAATAGAAAAAGACTTTTCTCCTCCGCATTCTCTCGATCTCGTTCTCTCTCCCTCGAATTCGTACCTTCGAGGGACGACTGGTCCAGTTAGGTATCGAGTGTCAAAAATGGATATCGGATATCGGGAGAATACCATCTACTTCGGAGGCGACCGGTATTTCTTGTCGAGATTGGGTCGCACAGCCTTCCATCAAAGTTTATCGGATTTTCTTTCAACGTCCTTAACGATGAATTCTCGAACTAAGAGAGCGTACAGTCTCCTGGATTGTTACGAGACTGGAATAATTTTTAATATTAATTTAATATTAATATTAAAATATTTTTTAATATTAATATTTATTATTTTTTAATCTTAATATTTAATATTCAAAATATTAATATTAATATTAAGACTTAATATTAAATAAATATTACAATATATTTAAAATGTTTTTTCGATGAAAAAACACTGAGAGGTTTTTCTCAAATGAACGTCAAAACATGAGAAGACATGTATCTCATCTGTCATTTTTTTTTTTTTTTTTTTTTTTTTTCTTAATTTTAAATTCTGACGCGTGCGAGACAGAGAGGGAGAATAAATCGACGAATATTTTCTTTAATTAAATTTGACGTCTTTTATAAGGGAATAAATTCCCATCGCAGCTGTCAAGGCTCTAAACAGTCTTATTTTCTTCGCGAGGAATTTGTCGATTTTCTGAATGACAGCTTTTCGGATGATGATTATCAGGGAGGAGGATTATCGCGCGCGCGCGCGCGTTTATCGTCGCGTGGCCGTCTTTAGGTGTCGTTGCGTACACGCAATTATCACACGCGCCATCGACAAGTTTACTTTCAATGAAACCGCGCTTTCGAGCCGGCGCGTGAAAGGGCCCATGGGCGTCATGGGCGCGCATAAGCACGGCACTTTGTGACTCGTTCACGGACAGGCAGATAATATATTGGAGTTATGCTAATTTTACGGCCCGACCCCCCCTTTGGCGCGAGGAGGCACCAAGAGCCACCCATCCCATCCGTGCGCGTTTTTTGCGGACGGACGAGTCCGGATCCATGAAAAGCGGGAATACGAGCGAGGATCCGGTGGACCACGCGAGTATTCGCGATTATTATGCGCGTCGGAGGTGGAATTCCCGAATAATGAGACATCGCGAGAGGCCCAGGCCGACCTTTCGGGCAAAAAAGGAGCTTCCTTTACGTCGTAAAAAGAGATTCTTGGTGTGTTTTTTTTTTTTTTTTTTTTTTTTTTATATCGCTCTTCGTGAATTTTCAAGTTCCGAATGAAACCCTTGAATCTAATCTGTTAAATATTTTTATCGCCCAGAATGAAATACATACGTTTTTTATAGCAATTTATTATTATTTAGAGAGTTTTTTTATTATATTTATATTATTTTTATATCTATATTTATTATATTTATATTTATTATATTTATTATTTATTCTATTTATTCTATTTATTATATTTATATTATATTATAATTATATTTTTTATTATATTATCCTTTTATTATATAATATCTTGAATTAAATGATGTAATGCAGTTAGTTTTGCAAAATGAAGCATTATACAAAGTATAACACACATTATAAAAGAAATTATTATTATTATTTATTGTTAAAAAATATTATTTATGTCAACACATATTTATTTTTATATGAAAAATATATGAATATTAAATATATAAATATTATTATTCGATCATCTATATTACGTTAAATACTTTATTTTTAAATAAAGGAAAAGGAAAAAAGTATGAAATTTTTTAATTACACGATCAGGGAAGGCTTGAGGTGTACGCATATGTATAGGCAAGATCGGTATAAAGGTGAAAGAGCTAACGAACTGATAAAAAATATCTTTCAGGTCGCTTCACATAAATCGCAATCACGCCGCTTGTCAGCGAAAATTTCGCGATAATTTAACAAACGGCTGAAGGCCCGATGAATAACCGCGGCGGCGTCGAGTACCGCCCATTTGCGAGCAGATTAAAAAGGAGAACGGAATCGAGCGGTAGTTTTGAAGCAGGAGCGAGAGAGAAGTCTTTCGCCCCTCGAACGCGAAAATATTAACTCGCATCGAAAAAACATCGTCCGCAATAAATTGCCACCGTTACGCATTAATGCGAATGATATTGCATTCCGCCGCACAACGCGAGATTACGATAATGGATTTCCTTACATGTGATGGAAAATTTTCTCGAATAGTGCTCTAAGTACTACTTTTATTATTATTTTATATAATGTTTAGAAAATTTTTAAAAGTCCTCGCAAAGTTTTAATAAAAAATTAAATAAGATAAAGAAGAATAAATAATTGCAGCTGTGTGACAGATGATTATATAAGTGACAGATGATTATAAGTGACAGATGATTATATTAAATCTAAATTTTTTTAAAAATTGTGGATGTGAAAAAATTTAATTTTATTCTTTCTTTATTTCTTTGCCTTCCCGAGAAGTTAGTATCTCATTTTTAAAACTTTCATATAATCGATGAAGGGTTCTGGCTTTTTCTCAAAGATCGATACATTTAAAAAATTGTTTTGCCAATTAAACGCAAAAAATAAGTGTCCCAAGATATATACGCGTAAGAGTATCAATTTTACATTTTTATTATATAATACAAAAATTGGCAATAATATAATAAATTATAAATATAATTATAAATAAGATAAATATATTTTTTTTTCTCATCAGGATTTGAATCGCAATATGTTTTGACAGCTTTCTATGTAAACGTCAAAAAAAAATATCTCCGATGATTTTGAAAAAAATGTTATTAACTTATAGAAACTCTGAGCTTCTGTCCGAAAATAGAAAAATCATCAAAACTTTTTACAATGAATTAATCGTACGATGATACCTATAATGATAGACAAGAGCCTGAAAAATTTCACAGTCGAGTCTTATTTACAATGTGTCGTTGCTACATTAGCGGTAGCACGATGGCTCCCAAGTAAGAATCGTCTCGTGGGTCTTTTCTACTTCGGGAGAGGGAATAAAAAAAAAAGCATAATCGTTCGCGAACCTTACAACCGCGCTCGTCAAAGTAAACATCGCGAACTACCGCGGCACATAACGAAGAAAACGGCGGGTTCGTCGTGTGTACACGACGGTGCGTCCACATGTGCACACAATGGGACGCAATTCGCATTACGTGCCTTACACGGTGACCGTGAACGCCGCGACGAGGAGGTGCAACAGGTGGGGAAGCCACGCCACGTTTTTGAGTTTAATAGAAGAGAATTGAATTAATTGCTTTTATATGTAAAATATAATTATTGTCTATTCTAAATTTTTTAAGGGACCACGAAAAAATTTATTAATTTTTTTAAAGCAAAAAGTGAAGAACTGCAAATATACATATGTATATGTATTTATGTTTTTTTTTTTTTTTTTCTAAGTTCTTTAATTTTCGTTTTGAAAGGATAAAATTAAATTTTTTACATCCATAATTTTTAAAAAAATTTCGATTTAATATAATTATCTGTCACTTCTAATCATCTGTCACTTATAATCATCTGTCACTTATATAATCATCTGTCACACAGCTGCAATTATTTATTCTTCTTTATCTTATTTAGTTTTTTATTAAAACTTTGCGAGGACTTTTAAAAATTTTCTAAATATTATATAAAATAATAATAAAATACTTGGAGCACAAAAAAAATTAAAATAAAATGCGACAGGGAAAAAATAATTGCAGCCGCATCTCTCTAGGCAAAGCCAGAAGAGGCAAATTTGAATACGCATTTGAGAGAAAATTCTATACCATTTATGTACTCTCTCGAGAAAAATTTGACTGACGATGGTGAATAAGTACGTCCCTGCCGCGCCGTAAAAAGTCCCTCGATGAGCAAATACTACACGCGTCTTCTCGACGTCCGACCACACCTTATACGCGTCTTCTCCACGTTTTGCGCTCCCTGGAGGTCGAATCCGTTGTCGGGGCCGTCGTGTTTTCTTGAAAATACAATGCAGGTATGCGAAACAAGGGAATCGTTACAGGGATTTTTGCAGTCCTTGTGGAATATAAGTTGAAGCATCTAAATTTAAGTAAATTTGCGTTATCGACTTTTGTGAATTTTCCTTTCTGTGACAGTTATTATTATAATAATATATGATAACATATTCTGCTAAATAGAATGCAATGATATATGTATGTAAAAATATTAAAAAAAATTGTAGATAATTAAAAATTTTTTAAAGACATTTTTTATAATTTTTCATAACTTTTGTTTTAATAAAAAGGCAATTTTATTTTACAGAAAATTTATCTACATTTAATCGATAATAAAAAAAAAAAAAAATTATACAGTGCAACGCATATATCATTTTTCTCTCTCTTATACATAAACGTTAGGGTCGATTTACAAAGTATTAGTGCATACAAGGTCCGTGACGTCGATCGACTGACCACTTCCTGCCGTTTTGTGTTGCAGTTAGACAGGAAATTATTTACTGGACCTCTCGTTGCATAATCGTTGCACACACATCATTGCACCTTGGCAATAGGCGCGTTTCTAATCAGGATCGCGTTTTGGATCGCATCTCGCGCTAAAGAGGAGAGAGAATCGCTCGGGGGGCCTCGTTCCACAAAATTGCGGAACGACTTTTTTCTCTCTCTCTCTCTCTCTCTCTCTCTCTCTCTCGCGCGTCCATTACGTCGGGCAATTCTAGAGAGACACTTAAGCAATCTGCTGTGTTCAGGTGATCTGAACCGTCATCAATCAAGTGGAATTGACCTAAACGTGCAGGAATAAGGAAATATAATCCGTAGATAAAAACTACGAATAAAATTCTTGTACACTGTGCGTGAATTATTTGTGAAGGCTCGAAGGAGAAAAATTAACTACGTTAATAAATAATTTGACGATGAGATTACATCGATGAATCGAAATCGGGAGATACTGTTATTTTTTTTTTTTTTTTCTCTTATCGTTAGACTAGTACGAGTATTAAATTCGTTCTTTTTAGGTATAGAAAATACATAGCGAGTGCACGCGCGCGAATTGCATCGCTGATGATGATCCGCGTTAAAGGTCGCTCGAGTCATGATGCCTTTTAACGATAGTCACGAGTGTACATACACGTCGATGCATTGCCACGTACGAGTGAACGTCGAACTTCATTCACGGACTTCCATTCACGCTTGTCATTGATATACCCGACATATTTTCGTGTAGATGATTCATGTTTGAAGTTTAGCGTTTCATCTACTTTATTTATATACACAGATGTATATGCGTGAATATATAAATCTATAATTTGACTAGACGTATATATATGCAAATATTCAATTGAATTAATAATTTATGTTAATAATATATGATTAAGAAATGTGTATATGTGTGCAGGGGATTAAAAATTAATATTTGAAAAGATTGATATAAAAGTTTTTTTTTTATATATTTAATATTAATATATATTTAATATATTTTTTTAATATTAAGAATTATATATATATATTTTTTTTTTCATTGATTATTTTTTTGACAATTGCGTTTTAAATATTAAAAATTAATTATAAATTTATCGTTGATGATAAATTATTAAAAATTAATAGTTTAATTCTAGACTAAAAAATTTTGATAATATCATTATAGTATCTTTTTTTTTTTTTTTTTCGAGGATATCTTGTTTCCTCGAAATATTCGGCTTGCAATACGGATATGAAGCGTAATATGAACGAGGATCTTGCTGGTATGCGGATGAATGGTCTCGAGTGAATCGCAGAGACGATCGTCCGCGAGAATTATTTCGAGATCTCTTTCTGTATATAATACGGTACGGAGATTACGCGAAGGGATTTAATCGATCCGTTGCGAAGGCGACGACGAGAGAGGAGGCTCCGGTGGGCGGTAGTATTTTTATCGCACAATAAATAAATTGCGCGCTTGTGTGCAAGAGCACGCATCCACACACACACACATGCTGCCCGTGCGTACACACTTGCGGGCGCTTTAAGCGCACGTGAGTGGCACGCACGCACGCACGCGGTGCCGGGACCTGAATTCACGTAATTGTGATTAATGGACCCGCTAATGCGAGCCGGCCGTCTCGAATCGTGCCGGGAATGACGACGAACGATTTCGTAGCCGCGCTTCGTAGACGTGATTCGTAACAATCGCGTTCGAGTGAACAATAGTGAAAATGCTTTTCGAGATTTTTCGAAGGATAACAAAAAGATCGTTTGGATTTTCGTGAGAGAGGAATTAGCATCGCGTTCTCGCGACGCGGCTCTACTCATATTTCGTTTTAATATGATATATAATATTATATTCATATTTTATAAATTGTATTTAATTATATTTCATAAATTAATATTCTACTTATTAAATATTATATTTAATAAATTAATATTTTATTTAATAAATATATTTAATAAATTAATATTCTGTTTAATAAATTAAGATTTTATTTAATAAAAATTATATTTAATAAAATTAATATTCTATTTAATAAGTATTTTAATTAATAAATTGATTTCTTATATTTAATATAAATATAGTTCTTATATGAGTCTAGGGATAATAATTGCGTAGAATGATTCGCATGACGTTTCAAAACTATATCAATGTTAATTCATGATTTCAATTTTATAATATATTTTTAACTTGAAAAAAAATTTGAAATTACTACAAGATATTGAAGCATCATCCAATCTGACAATGAATGAAGAGCAATATATTTTAATCTTTCTCCACAACATCGTATCCTATTCTTTCAAAATTGAGTTTCCGTGTTTTTCAATCTTTTATCTCAGAATACTTTCTTACGACAAATTAACACGTGGCTGTAAAGTATCTAACGTGGGAGGATATCATGTTCGGCATTTTTCCAGGCATAAAGTGACGATAATTGATTAATTCTTCTGTGCTTACAACAAAAAAGTTGAGAGCACAATCAAAATATTGTCCGTTATATCGCGATAAGAATAATTGTAAACAAACTTATCATTACATATGTTAATAATGATTGCGAATCTAACTGAGCAAGATAAATAATGTTACCTATAAGACGATAATATTAATAAGAGAAGAGGGGAGGAAGAGGATTTATATATATATATATTGCTTTTCTTAGACACGATAAGCTGCAATAATGTGGATATAAATTTATAAACAGCTGATTCCTGTCAAATTGTTAACAGATATTAATTTGAGAATACTGTGATAAACTCCCTCCATTAATAGTATAATAGGTTAATGATTTATCACTATATTATTGATGAAGAGCTATTAAAGGCTGTATATCGTTGACTGTGTCAATCCAAGGATCATAAATCGTCCTATAGCGGTCATCTTATGTTAATCGTGCCGTAAATGCGGTACATGAAACCATGAGTTTTTTTTACAAATATTTTTGCTTTGCAGATAAACACATAGCATGTAAAGAAAATATCAAATCTGTATATTTTTATATTTTTATTTTTATCTCTACTTTTATATTTTTATCTCTACATATTTTTATATTTTTATATTTGTATACTTTTATTTTTATCTCTTTATATTTTAATTAATTTTTTATTTACCAATATGCGTATATTTTGCGATAAATTATACCCATACATATACAGTCTGTGATATAAAAAAAAAAATAAATAAATATAACATATACAAAAAAACAAAAAATATATAGACTTGCTTTTAATGATATTTAAGTTAAATAATTTTATATATTTTTTTAATGATAAAAAATTATTGGCAATTTCAATTCTTTTGCTTACGCTTTTTAATAAAATATCTCTATATATTTATGACATATCCGTTACGTGTTTCTCATGCCATTTTCTTAATTATCATCTTGGCGATGGATTGACTTTCCTGCGACAACCTCGGTCGTCGCGGAGCCTTGTGAGGATCTTCTTTACAGTTTCATTCATTCGCGGTAGGAGCTTATAGAATCGAGCCTACATGATATGGCAGGCGCTGTCGAAGCAAAAGTTCAAACAATCTCTCGGCATCGAGCGGCGTTCCTTGTCGAGGGAACGCGAGGCAGGTCAATCGCAGTGTCAAGACATGAAAGGAATCTTTTATCGGCCTGTATATTCACTCGCCGTTTGCAACATTACGTAGTAATGATACTTTGCATAGCAAATACAAGTAATAAAAGTGACAGTTGTCGTGATACGTGTGTCATATATTTTAGGCTACGCTTAAAACAGACGAGATTTAGAAACTATATATTTATGAAAATTTTTTTTTTTTTTTTTTTTTTTTTTTTTCTAACAATCTTAACCTTGCGAGAAATTAGAAATATTAAAAAAAATTTTTTTTTAAACTTTATTTAAATATTTGTTAGAGGAGTTGGGTTTTCTTTTAACAGGGGGTCTATTCGAAAATTTGGAATTTTTAGAGAATTTTAATTTCGTTCTTACTTTGTGAGTGTAAGCAGCCAAAATCAGTTGAATTATATATTTATAATATATTATAAACATTATATATATATTTATATTATATATTCATATATTCATATTTTATATTTTTATAATATATTATAAATATTACATATATTTATAATATTTATATTCAAAATCTATCTCTGTTTAAATACACGTTTCAACAAAATGTTGAATATGCAAATTCTTTATTGTAATTTTTACTTATCGGAGTATACGTACAATAAAAAAAAAAAAACTAATTTTAAAAAATTGCACCCAAAAAATCTTTAAAACATTCTTTTTACCTGGAATGCTGAACAAAAATATCTGAAAGATCAGATAGTCTTCTTACAAGATTTGAATAGACACTCTGTTTTAAGGATTCGAATACACACCCTCTTGTTCACGCGAGATAATAAAAAAAGAAAAACGACAGGATGCTCCATGAATCGATCTCGAGCTTCACGTGGGCGGATCGAGCGGAGTCATTGCGCGGCGGACGAGAAATCATCGCCCACGCTGATTGAGAGTATATATCTCTTCTGTTCGAAGTCGTGTCGTCTTAAAGTAAAGGAGGGAGGGGAGGGGGGGAGGACACATACGTAATGCATAGGAAGAGCGAGACACCCTTTAATGCGCTCTCGGTAAAAGAGCACATGTATATATCATATTTATTTCCATGACATTGACATTGTATTGACATTGTTATCTCGAGCGTGCTGTCAATATGAGACTGAATGCAGGATTTTTCAATTATCTGCTGCTTAACAAGATGTTTCTCTAAAACTATATATTTAATATATTTAATATATTTAAAAAAAAAAAAAAAAATATATATATATATATATATAACACATCACTCAATAAGTTCCCGGTCTGACACATATATGGCAACATTGTTGACAGA
>JBCAUJ010000005.1:2476296-2498905 GCA_038406275.1 Cataglyphis albicans | reverse complement strand
ATATATATATATATATATAACACATCACTCAATAAGTCCCCGGTTTGACACATATATGGCAACATTGTTGACAGACCCTATATATATATATATATATATATATATATAAAATATATACAAATGTTTTTTGGAGAATATAGGGTTCGAGAACTGGAGAACGATGCAAAGCATGGCGCCAGTTTACGACGATTCCGCAATATATAAGCGCTCGTGGCTAACTATACGCATAACTACACGCAATTCTAACGACACGCGTGATGGCACGCACCCGCGTGTGCGCAATCGATTCCAATCTCGAATTGCGCCTCACCGGTTATTATAGCGCTTTATCGCGCGATCCTGCAAGAGTCTGTCCTACATTATTCCTCACTTTATTGTTCGCTCTCGCGAAACGTATCGCGAATTCTTGAGATATCGTAAATTGCGGCGGTAATAACGATTTTATATCCCTTTAATATTAAATGAGAAAAGAGAGAAATAAAAAGACGATATGGTAATTTAGTCAATTAAAACGCAACGTGAAATTTTTTAGATCTGAAAATTAATCTTGATTTAATTATAATTTAATTATTTAATGGCAATTTAATTAGGTTTTTGATATTAACGTTTAAATAAAGAGAATTAGGAAATCGAGGAGTTTCGTGTTGCGTGAGAGAGGTGTGGTTTAATTAAATTTTGTATTAATAATTTCAGCCACAAAGATCAATTCATAAAAGATATTTAAAAGTTTAGCGAAAATATTATATATAATATTTTATATATAATAATAATTATATTAATTATATATAATATTAGGTAAAATATTTTTCAATTTTTATTTAAATTCATAGATATTTTTTTAAACGCATATTTAAAAAAAACATGCATATTTTTATTAATAAAATTATTTATTTTTAAAATATATATATTTTTTTTAATAAAAAAAAAACATTATCTGCCTGTTTATTTTATTTTATTTTTTGCTGAATTTCTTTAATTTTTATGAATTTCTTAAAATACTTTTTACTAGATACATATATAATTTTAAGCTATTTATTGAAATAAATAATTCTAAATATAAAAATAAACTGACGCAACATTCGCGACAAATTGCAGGGAGGTTCCATTATTAGCACTAGCGCAAATTAATTTTACGGACGAGGGCAGGAAGGAAGGCGTAATTCAACAGCGGCTTTCTACCTCGGGGATAATTTACTCTGGAATTGAAACAATTAAACTCATTTTTCCCTGAAATAATGCAGATTATTGTGCGAGCACATATGATGGTACACCAGCTGTTCGCCGGAGGTTGAAAGTGAAAATACTATAGTGATTACGCAACCGTCGTAATTAAGTATTCGTTCTATACAACGATCTTTCTTTAATAACTCCTCTCGCTCACTTGTGTTTCTAATTTCATTTTATCTTGCATGAAGAAACACATTAAACAATCAAATGCCGCCCTCAAGCGCAAAATATCAATATTACAGCGGCGGTAAGAACTCCTGTATTTGCATAATTTGCATAATAAATATTTTTTGAATAATTTTATTAATAAGTATATTATTATATATTTTTTATATTATAATTATGTATTATATAATTATATTAATAATTATATTTATATATAATTAATAATTATTAATTGTATATAAATAAATTAATAATTAAATATATATACATATACAATATAAATTTAAAAATGTTTCTTATTTTGAAATACATTTTTAATAAAAAAAAGGATTATTAAAAATTTTTTTAATATTGAAAATGAGTTTTTTTTGTATTGCATTTATCGGTCTTCTTCGAAAATAACCTTGACATAAAAAAGTATTCAAGGTTAATATCTTCCATTTCTATCAATAACATTAAGGAACAGCCGAGCGCGAGGAATCTATTACGCGATCGTAATAATAGATGACGTAATAGTCTGGCTTCAATTTCTCTGACCGAATGTGCCTTTGTCGATTAACATCGCCGCGACGGTTAATCGCGCGACGACCGGAAGTGTCGGCGAATCACACCGAAAGAGAGAGAGAGAGAGACGATTTGGTCGTCCCACGTGACGAATTATACGGAATAATCGCGAACGAGAGCGTGCGTACACGCAAGTGCGTCGACGACAAAAGAGAGGGAAGCGACAGAGGAAGCGGAGGATTTGTCACGAAGACAGGGTTTGGTTTAACTGAGCTCATCCGTCTTACAAGTCGCGAGGTGTCGCCCAGCTGATTGTCATCGCGACGCTGACAGCTCAAGTCCAGTTCATTGCGAACGTCATTCGAGCCGTCCCGTCGTGTCCCGCCAAATAGATTGAATCGTCCCGTTAACCCTGACGGGTCAATAATCATTCGTAATTTCGACGAGCATTATACGTGCTACTAAATTATAAGTAGAACTCGAAAGATTCATATTCAGTTTCTTCAATCCGTCTATTTTTTTAAATCTCCATATCTCTTCATATAAATTAAAATTAAAAATAAATTAAAAGCTTCTGACATATTTTTAAAGAAAAAGCTTTCCTATTGGAAAAAAGAATTTTTATAATAATAACTAATTAAATATTATTTTATATTAAAAAGAAAGTAATTAAAAAATATATTTTTATTGCGTATATATTTTTTATATAATCAACATATTTATTATTAATATCTATTTAATTAATTTAGTTATTCAAGCCGGGTCTAAGATTATTTTTGAACACGAAAGAGGATGTACATAGAAATTTTAAGACCATTATAAAATTATCTACTTTATTGTAAAATTGCAGTGGATGCAATTTGTTATTTCGTGAATCTTATGGATTTTTGTCGCGTGCCTCAGAACTGCTCAGTCATAATGTGTCGCGAGTGAAAGATGATCGAATAATGTGTGCCATTACTGACATTTCCAGACGACTTTCTGCGTCCCACGCGACTTCATCAAGCCTCGTGCTCATTACGTCAAACGCTCTTTACTCTGGTGATAATTATCCTTCTCTGCCTACGTTAATGCACGCGGGGATTGAGTTAAGTGAATATCAATAACAGTGAAATAGATACAAAATAGGATAAAAATTATGCAAATGAGAAACTTGCATATTACTTCATCGTTTTATTTCTCTCGCAAGCTTAAGCTTTTTAAAACAAACGAATTTAATAGCTGCAAAAAGCCATTTATAGATACTACTTTGGGGATTTACACTTATTAAAATTTATGTATTAATTAAATAAATTAATTTTATTTACGCGAAGGGAATTTTGCAGGAAGCTGAAGGTTCCTTGTACGATCAGAGAGGTCACGACCCTTCGGTGCACTGATAAAATATAAGTAGACGAGGCTTCCACTCTTGCCATGTCTGCGGTTATTTGCTGCGTTGTTATTAGCAGACGCTGGCGTGCTTGTATTAGGTGTTCATAGTACATTATATGCCACACCGACCACGTTAATCGAGCTCTCAAAGCGCACTTTCTACAATCAGCTGTGCCTTCTTTTGGCGCGACGCGCGAAAGTGCCCGACGCGATACTCATTTTTATGGGAAAAATAAAAATTTCACGTTTGCGTGATCTCTCTCTTTTTTTTTTTTTTTTATTACATCGTGCGTCGTAAAAGCGTTTTTACTGCGCGAGTCTCGTGCAAAACCTACGACGAGGACAGATTTACGCGCGAAATATCGACGCAAGTTTGTTGAATAAATTTCGATAATCGCAAGAGGCGTGGCCTCCTTCGAGCTTTCGAATTTTCGAGTGGATCGCAAAATTTAACAGCGTCATTTTGAAAAAAAAAAAAAAAAAAAAAAAAAAAATTATCCAAGCCGAATGCTTTTAAGCAGGATACGCGGTGGCGAGCGATTTCGTCGAGTCCCTTTCTGCCGCGGTAACCAAGAGAAGCAACGATATTCACCCTTCCTTAAAAAAGGGAATACGAGACGCGTTCCCTCCTTCCTTCGTCTTCTCGTCCCTTTATCTCCGTCTTCTTCGCCGGGCTCTACACGAAAGTTCAATTTGCACGGCGTGTCGAAGATTCTCCCGTGCTCTTTCTCGAAAGATGCACTCTAATTGCAACGAGGTTTCGATAAGCGAGGTTTCGCGTTCGCGAATTCATCGCATGTACAAAAAAAAAGACTAAATTTTCCTCGCCGTTTTTTGTATCATGCACAGTCTCTTTATATCTTCATGTTTTTATATTTTTATATTTTTCTATATTTTTATATTTTTATATTATTTTCTTATATTTTTATATCATTTTTTATATTTTTTATATTTTATTTTATTCTTGTCTTAATTTTTATATTTTTATATTTCATACATTATATGCATTTACTCTATTTATTACATTATTATACAGACAATATTTAAAATATTTTATATACACACAATATTATATTTCATGATCAGAAAATAAAATATCCGAAATTTTTTCCTTACTGTTTCAGGTTTCGTGTCGTGTTCACCGAGCCCTTGCAAGAACGGAGGGCTGTGCGTGTCGTCGCCGCGCGGCGAGTCGCATTGCAAGTGAGTAACACACAGCAATAATCATCGCCCATCATTCCCATTATTGTAATTATGAATCGGCGTTTCTGCTGCCCCCGTTGCCGGGCTTGCATATATGCATGCGTTCGTGCGATTGCGCGCGAAAGCACCGCAGGCGGTCGATCGGATTCTTTAAGGCGCGTTTACATTTATACTACGCGAGCACCGGCACGATATTTTTTTTTTTTTTTTTTATATTATTGTAAACAAAGAGTCCTCCATCCCGATCGAGATTATCGCGCATTGATAGTCAATCTAGTTTGAGAATACTGGAGAGAGATTAAAAGCGATATGTAATATTTTTTTTTTTTTTTTTTGTAGTAAATGTAGAGAAAATTTATAGAATTAAATATTAAATATTAAAAAATATACAAATGCTAAATAAAAATTATTTAAGTCTTATTAGACTCGTCGATAGAAATGCATTTAGAAATGCATTTTTATATTATTAAAAAAATTGTTGTATTTTAAAATAGACGTATATGATTTTATGCATAGACGAGATTCATTAATCTCTTTCACTATCATTATCTGGATTATAATGAACTGATTCATTCGTTAATGCTTGCGTAGCATTACATATTCACAACTGGGTTTAGTGGAGGGGGATAAAAAGAGATATTGAGGGGGAGGGACAGAATAGAATGGGAGGAGGAGGCGAGAGAGAGAGAGAGACAAGGAGGAGGCGAGAGAACCGGACGTTTCGCTGCCTCCCACGCGAAAAGGATAAGAAATTGTGGAAAAGACAAAGAGGAACGAAGGGAAGAAGAACGCGGAGAACTGGTAGAGTCTCATCTTCAACGACGAAATCATAAAAAATCCGGAAAAAAAATCACTTGAGAAAATCGCGGTGTTTTAAAAATAATTGAACTTTAAAGCTTAGAATATTTTTTTATTAGATACTCTTTTGGCATATCTATGTGTGACTTAATTATTGCAACAAAGCGATATAGATATATAATCATCTAGTGGAAAATAAAAATTCTTTCTTTTAGTCTTTATTTTATTTATTTATTTTATTATTTTTCTGGATATAAAAATAATTATTAAAATATTTTACATATAATAAAAAAATTTTATTGTAATCTAAAATATATTATTGTAATTGTTACACTTTCAAAAAAAAAAAAAAAAAAAAACACGCGCATATAAAAAAAAGCGTTCATTATACATATAATCTATATTTATGTGTGATAAATGATCGTATAAAATTTTAATTAATGAAATTATTTTTGAAGTTCTTCGATTCGTTTGGAAATTTATTTACATCAAATTTTATCTCCGTTGTACGTCTGTTGCAACGTCAATAATTATCAAACAAATGACCGATATTGCTTTAGATTGGCGTTCGCATTTCGTTTCATTCGCGACATTTTCCGGCTCATTGCTCTTCATTCCGTTGCACTCTCACGCCGGATCGAAGCGATCCACGTCGATGCTACGTGAGCGCCGAAGGGCTCGCGATCGTCATGGGTAATTGGAAAATTATCTCACCGCTTTCCTCCGTCGATCGTCCGCTCGAAATACGGGGTAATGAACGCGGCATGATTTCCCAACGGCCAACATTATTTTAATATAGCTCGACGCGGGAGGGGAAACTATTCTCTTATAGACGATGCGTGAAAATTGCTATTGAAAAATCTATATGAAAAAAAAAAAAAAAATCTGCTCTTACGATGTGTCATCTGTAGATAGTCATTATTATTTCCTCTATCTCTTTTCTTTCTGTGTCAAACTAAATTTATTTCTTATACGAGATAGATCAATGTCAATTCCATTGGACTTATTTATTTATTATTGTTCTACACATAAATAATTTATATATAAAGTCAAAACGTAAAATATAATTTCCTTTAACACTTAATACTTTAATTGGGATCAACTAGATTAGCTAAAAATTTGATTATAAAAATAAGATGAAATAAGATTGATAAAAATAAAGATTGAACTTTTTATGACAGCACGATGTCAACAAAATGTTTTTTGAATTCAATTTGTCAGTTTTCAGTTTGAAAATTTCTGAAACTTGCCGATATTTTTGTCGAGTCGATTTGAGGAGATATTCGCGGATGACATCTTAACTGACAGATTGCAGATGATTTAGCAGCCGCGGGTATCCCGTTCCTATAGTACTACGTTTAACTCACGACGAGCGTGACGTCGTCACGTCGTCGCAGGACATTACCGGACCGGTCGCTTGGCGAATCGGCTTTTGCACGCCTCGACAGAAACGCTCGCAAGTTTGCAATAATGACGTCTCTGACTCCGCGCGAGGCCGCGCGTTTTTGCAAATCCTCGCGAGGAGAGATTTCATCTACGCTCATCGTGTTCATTGCAAAAAATTTTCTCAAAATTCAGACACATTTTTATCTAAATTTTTCGGCTCCCGATTTTTTGAAATTTCCATCCAAATTATTTATCCGAAATTTATTATTATCTGTCTAATTGTCTTAATTATTATCAGAATCGTTCTTTCGCAAGAGTTTTGTCTGAATTCTAAAAAAAGCTGCAGACACTTGTGTTAGCGAATTCTTTTTTTTTTTTCGGATAGAAATCGATGTGTCTCCAATTGCATCGGCCGACACGACCGCGCGCGGAATGACGTTTAGGCTCTCGCGTCGACGGAACGTAATACCAAGAGAGAATGGCGTGGGACGGTACGGAATGGAAGGGGGATGGGGATCCCGGTAATAGCGATAATAGTCGGCAGTCGTGACCCGACGACGCATCTGAATTACCTTTATCTCTCTCCTGGTCCTCGTAGGTTTCACTTTTGTGTCAGTCAGCTGGACGCCTCTGTGCGGTTCTCCCTTCGTATTTCACAGTTTTCTCCTATCGCGTGTACGCACACACAAGAAAAATATTTATTAAATGCTTTTAATTATTATGGTAATTTTTTTGTTACGTGTAATAATTTTTTTTCTTTAAAGAGTAAATATTTTGTTATTATTTCCACGTATTATATGAATTGGAAATATTTTTTTAAGCTATTATTTATGACTTTAAATGAGCTTTTTATAAATTTATTATATTTTTGTCGTCTTAAAGAATTATTTTATTAATCATATTTCTGATTGAATATTTATTGTTTTATATGGAAATAATATCTACGCAATTTATATACAAATAGCCAAAACAACATAATTTTTCTTTAATACTTCCATTTTACTCCTTTTTATTTTTAATTAATTATACCTCGTAAATTATCACGAAATTTTAATTGGGATTAACTTGATTAGCTAAAAAATTGATTATAAAAATAAAAATTGATTTTTTTTTTATTCAGAAATGCTCTGTTAAAAATAATTAAAAATAAAGTTTGAGAATAAAAATTCTAAAAATAAATATCAAGAATAAAAATTAGGAATAAAAATTATGAATAAAAATTAAAAATATATTCTCAATTTAAGAAGATATCTCAAAAATTATGACGTAAAGAAAGAAATGTCATTCCTTGAGAATGTCTATTAAGAGGCCTTATACGTTTCGGGGAAGGAATTTTTTCGGAATGTGCACATTTTCGAAATACGTTGCAAACCGCAATATTTCTCGGACTCCTTATAGATACGCGGGCCGGTTTTACCGCGGTTGTGCCGGGGCTATCTCATTTCGCGTAATCTAAGATATACGAAGCCGACGGCGACGTGATGCCGCACTACTGCAACGTATTCGCGGTATCAGAATTAATTGCAATCCACGGATTAATACCGTTATATGGCCCCGGCGACCTCCGGCGTCCTCAGCCTCTGGACACATTTCGCGCTCTACGCCTCCCGGTTATATATTTTGTACTCTTGTTTCATCCTCTCTCGTTGCTTGCGGTGTTGGATATCGCGCGACGTTAACGCGGATGCAATTTATGCGATATAACGTTATTACGAGGGAATCCGCGTTCCATCCAATCATCGCGATATACACGTTCCTGTAAATTGAATTAATCGTAAAATATCTTAGGCATACTTTCTTTCTCTTTTTATTGCAATTTTTTTCTCCAAAATTCTTCCCAAGTGATCTCAAGAATCTATCAGTGGAACGGTGTCCGATGATTTTGAAAATGAATTTTATCCTGTATATTCAGGATAAAATTCATTATATTTTTTAATTAAAATACTTGTGTATATATGAATTTAAAAATATTCATAAAGGTATTAAATTGATCAAAGAGATATAAGGAGATTATATTATGCATCTCGATGATACTTTTTTTTTTTCATTGCCAATGTCGTTATAAATAATATAAATTTATATACAGTATAATCCAAGATAATAACAAATTTGAGCAGCGCCACTTGACAATATGGCTAGTTAAAAGCATCCCGAAGGAATAAAAGCTTCTCCATAACGGCAACCCTTTGTCACACACGTGGCTGTCACGCATGCGCATCGAGGCGCGTTGTAAGGTACGTTCACACGTGCGAGATGCCCGTTAAATCTTACCCGCGAATTTCGCTAAATGCAACTGCGAAGCATCTCTTTGTGGGCGCGCTCATGCGTTTGTACACCGATGTGTCAAGTGTTGACAGGTCACGTGGCGAAACACGTGGCTCCCGGATCTAAATCGAACATTTCTCCCATCGAATGGATTGCTAACGAAAAACAATATTATTTTTCCATTTCCGCGAATTATATATTAGATTCTTGGAAAATAAATTTGTTTTCTTTTCCATTTGTTTATTTTTCGAGTAGAACTTATTTAATCATTTTTTCCGTAGAATTTACTATTGAAATAGCAGATTTATTATTTATTTTGTCATATCATTTTATTTATTATTTATGTTAATAGTTATTTATTTATTTTTTTTTGTTGTTTATTTGCAAATATTTTTTTCACAATCGAAATATTTAATATCTTAAGAAGGATTTTATTTTAAATATTAATGTGTTTGAGGTATCAGGAATATTCAAGTTTCTCCTGGAACTGAAAACGTGTTTGCAGTTGAAACGCAGCTGTTGACGCGCCGTTAACCCGCGAAATTTTTTTACTTCGCCCCTTAAGGGTTGGTCGAAGGGAACATATGCGCGATGATGGATGGCGATATACACGCAACCCTTCGGCTATTGTGAGTGTGTCCATCGGCGCCGAGCCTGTTGTAAGTGTAACCCTAAATGCCGCATGGCCGCAAACGAATAATCGACCAATCCTCGCATCCACGTGTCCATTATCGATCTAGATATCACGCAAGTGATTCTCTCATCTTTGATATTTTCCGTAAGCTCGTGTTACTAATTATTATATTACCATTCATGATTTTTCTGACATTTCATTTTTTTTTTTTTTATTAAATAATATCGATTATTTTAATTCAAAAATATATCATTATATTTTTTTCTAAATTAGATCGAATCTCAATCCTTGCTCGCATTGGAAACCGAATTTACAATCGCGATAATGTTTATGCTCTTTTTTTTTTTTTACAGAAAAACGAAAGACGGAATGATTACTCAAGTCAATTTTTCCCGGTATTTTTTCAGGGCGTATTTTTTTTTTCTTTTTATTAGCACTGACGTCGCGCTTTGCATGTCGCTTCCATCGGCATTTAATGTCGCCAAGCTGGTTCCTCGCAGCGAACAAATTCGCACACGCGGTAGCTTCTGGCCGCACGAACGCGCCGTGAATTGATGGCTGTCATTAGTAGTAATCATTGCCATCTGTTCTACCGGCGTGGAGAGAGAAATGCTTTACGTTCGTTCGCTGGGAAATTATTGGTCGGTTGCGATTTACGTAGATTACGGACACAGTAAACGCCATACCTCATCCACTTTTTCACCGGCCGAAGGAATGCGTGAAAGAGTCACCGCGGCACTCCTGAGAGAGAGAGAGAGATTACTCTTATATCGGAGCGATAAAAAGTTAATCCGTTCTCCCTGTGCTCTATTGAAGGGGCACGACATATAGTAGGAAATCGCGGAACTAATCAGAAGAATAATCCATCTCGTATCTTCACGATTATATAATCTTTTCTTTATATCGTGCGTGGATGTGTTTATCTTTATAACTATTATCTAAAATTGAATGAGAGATATAAAATTGCCTTAACTATGCTTTACTCATTCACGAGCGTTGTCCAGGGTATTTTGGCACACCCTTTATAATTAAATTATGTATTATAAAAATTATATTATATATTATATATTTTATATTATTTAATATAAATTTATTATAGTATAAATAATTTATTATAATATAAATATATTATAATAAATTATATAATTTATTATCCAAGAGAATATCATTTGAAAAATATTGAGATCAACAATTTCAGGCAAATAAAATTGCAATAAATCCATATCGAATTCGACATTCGCGCGATCTCCTGATTTAAACAGCTTTGCTCGTATCATTCGCGACCGTGAACTTCGATGGAAGAACTCGGCGCGGTGGGAAGGGCAGGGGGCGATATTCTTTGTTCCACGAGGCTCTCAAGGCAAGTCCCAAAGAGAAGAAAATCGACGGCGGATGACGAAGGTTGCAGCGCGCTGTCAAAATACGTGTTCTTTTTTTTTTTTTTATTTTTTTTTGCCGGCTTCCCCGAGCACCCCAGTGCGCCCGTTATGCATTAGCTTGCACCGGCGCGACGACATAGCGTATGCGTGTGTGTGTGCGCGCGCGCGCGCCGTCGCTTGTCATAGCACGCGTGTGCACGTGCGTCGTGTACGATTTGCTCGCGCGCGGTATAAATACTACGGGATCGAGTGATCTAACGCGCGTGTCGATCGACTAGCGAGATTTCAAGTCTACTCGTAGAATCGTCTGCTTTTCAAAAGGTGCGGTTTGCGTATTAACCACACACGCATGTGCCCTCGTTTGCATTAGCAAGCACTAGTTCGCGACGGTCGGAAGAAATTGCAGCGCGACATCAAAGATAAATTGTTGGATATTTTTGGTTTCCCCGAAATTACTTTTCTAATTAAAATGGATTTAATTAAATTGGATAATGAGATGCTATATCATTGTTATTATTGTGCTCGTATAAATGATACGAAGGTTTTTTTGCAAATTTTTGTATGCAATTATTTTAATTAATTAAATTTTAAAATATCGTGGAAATTTTTTCCAATTTTTCTAGAATATTTAATTATATGTTTTGCATAAATCTGGAAATTCAATATAAAAAATTATTACATATATAATAATTAATTATATTAAATATACATATAAATATAAATTATGAAGGAATAAAAATTATATTAAATTACATCCCCTGATTAGCGCGTTGATAAGAGGGGTATTTTGAGCGGAGAAAACGTATGCGTGTGTACCGGCAATGTTTTACTGTCATCTGCTAGTCACACGCCGGTAATTGAAGCGCCTAGAAAAGCCGGCGCAATTACATTCGACATGCCGTATAATTACGCACGGTGTTATCGTACACCAAGTGTATTATCTTTATTTGCATTGACGATCACCCAGATACTGAGCACCCCTGAACGAATATAACAACGCGCGCCCACCGGGGCCTTGGATCTCCTTCTCGTGCCCGCTCGGCCGGCGATTCTCGCCGCTGCGTCCCCGAGAGAGTGAGAGAGCGAGCGGTGGCCGGATCCTTTCGGGAGAGAGCGCGAGAGAGAGAGAGAGAGAGACGGAAAGTGCGCGCGCTCGAAGAAGGATAGGGCGCGCGCTCGAAGAAGGATAGGGCGCGAGCCGGAGCTGAGACGTGGTGCGAGTGAGATGGAAACAGAGTGGCTACGAAAGCGCGAGGGTAAGAGGGGACAGGAGATTGTCTGGGCATGAGCGCGCGTTCCCACGCCCGTCGCGCATGCGCCGGCCTCTGGTCCCCCCATCGTCCTGGCCACCCCCCTCTTTCACCGGTAATCGGTACCCCTCCGCCGTGTGTCTACCTTCTCGCTTCCTCGCATCGAGACGCGAGTAGGGGGGAAAGAGAGAGAAAGAGTGGGAGAAGGGGATGCGTCCGTCCTCGTCGCTCTCGTTCGAGGGAGTAGCCCCTTCTGTCACACGAACCGGCGTCCGCCGTCGCGTCGTTCGCCTCTCTCTCTCTCTCTCTCTCTCTCTCTGTCTCGCGCCCCTTCCCTCTCTTGCCTTCTGCCCTTTGTCCCTCGCTCTCCATTCCTCGCGGTGTCTCCTCTCGCTCCCTCCGCAACATCCGCATAGACTCGAGCCGCCGCTCTTTCTTTCTTTCTTTCTTTCTTTGTTTCTTTCTTTCTTCTTCGTGCGCGCCTCGCCCGCGCACAATATTCATTTCCACCACTTGTCTCGGACGGCGGCTTAACGTCTCTGGGGTCCGGGATGGAGGAGAAGGTTCATCTCTCTCTTTCTCTCTCTCCCTCTTTCCTTTTCCTCGCGCGCCTCATGCCGGCCTCTCCCTCTCTTCCTCTCTCTCTCTCTCTCTCTCTCTCTCTCTGTTTTTCCGCCTTCTTTGCGCGACGAATGCTGTTCTAATAATTATCATCGCTCGACTCGTCATCGCTACCGTCTCGTCACCGATGCGTGATGACGTTGGTTCCGCCGAGTGGTTGCACGCCGAGACGACGCTTCGGTGAATCGCCTTTGAGGTGGCAAAATGTTTGGGAATTGATGCTCCTCTCTCTCTCTCTCTCTCTCTCTCTCTCTCTCTCTCTTGTTCGTCATAAGTGATAATCGTATCGATATGTGATGCATGAATTTTTTTTGTTACACTTTATACGTATATTGAAAATTTATCCATTAAAATTTCTTATAACCACGTTTGACATTTCTCTCGTTCATGTTGGAATGAGATGGAAGTTTCGTCGCGCGTATATAAAGGTTCCGATTTGTAGAATTCTTTTTCCACACTACAACGCAATCTCTCCGGCGAACGGACGCAAAGCTCGCATTGCGGGGAATGCGAAGGTTACTGAGGACTGAGAAATTTTTCAGACCTGGAAATATCGCGAGTATGTAAGGCTGCCCAGGGGGATAGGAGAGCGGTGCCTGAAATGTTTGCAGAACCTTCCGAACCCTTCGGAACGTGTTATTTGCGAAGACCTTTACCTTACGCGAGACGGTTTCATTCGTTCTCATGAGAGAAGACGAGCTTAAGGCAAGTTTCGCAAGTATTTCCGCTCCGGACGTAATATTGTAGTAGCCAATCCTACGATATCCCGCGAATCGCTGGGCATTTTATCGTAATTTTATTATAACAATTAATCTGGGTTTTATTTCTGCGCAAAATCATGAGATATCGATACTTTTAGACGGTATAATTAAGATAGGGTGTCTATTTCTTGGAAAAACGTGGAAAACTTGGAATTCTAGAAATGAAAAGTATTAGAAAAAGCGTACGAAAAAAATTTATTTCAGGAAATTTTTAAAATATTTTTCAAAATAAATTAATTTATAAATTATAAATATTATGAATATATTTTTTAAATATTTTTAAACTTGGAAATATTTTTTAGTCTGGAATTTTATCAAATTTGAGTAAACACCCAAAAAATTAATTCAAGAAATGTAAGAATAGCTTAGAAAATTAATTAAAAAAAAAAAAATCAATCCTTAACGCAAAATTATTTAAGAATCTCTACTTATGAATCTAAAATTAAATTATACATATATCTAAATATTTTTCAGAGAGAAATTACACAAGTGCAAAGCGCATCCAGCCGTTTATTACCCTCGCGCAAATAGTGTCGATTTTTATTTACCCGATGGTTACCCGATGGTAATTCGATGGCCAGCGTCTAGAACGTGTCTTGCGGACACGTTCTTTTAGTACCTCGGTCAAAGAGTAGTCTCCTCGTTAGTGTTGAGTCGCGGGCAGCGACGAGATGCGACGTCTTCGTCGTCGTCGTCGTCGTCGTCGTCGTCGATGCCGCGCATAATGAAGCGTCCGCGAGCGTTGTCCTCTCGCACCGACGTGCTGATTGCCAGCGCGAATATTGTCGTACAGTAATAGGTCTGTTCGAGGAAGCCCACGCCCCCGACAGGAGAATTGGCAGATTTCGTAGGGGAGGGGGAAAAAAAAATTATTTAGCGCCAATTAGAAACATACGCCTAACGATTCCCGAGGCGGCGGCTCGCGCGATCCTTTCTTCCTTTTTTTTTTTTTTTTTTTTTTTTTTTTTCCTTCGGTGCGAATCGCGCGATTTCCACATGCTCCTGCGAAATAAATAACACCGACGAAATGCGTTCCGTCTGTCATTATATGAGCGAGCGGATGGATGTCTACGTTAGCGCGCGCTTGTCAAATGCGCCATGCGTGCCAATTCTTTCATCTGTCAAAGGCGATTATTACTTTAGTATGAATGTGAAAATGTATTTGCTACTGCATGAACATGTACGTCTTAATTTCGATTTTATATTTTTTACAGATTTTATCATACAAGTATTAATTCATTATTAATTTAATTATTTAATATTAAATTAATTTATTATTTAATATTAATTTGATATTAATTGAATTTATTATTTAATATTAATTTAACTATTTAATGTTAACTTTATTAATTTCAACTATTAATTTATATTTTGAATTTTTGAATACATAAGAAAACCAACAGCTGTTGCTCTTGTAATTTTCCAAATACATGTAAAAAAGAAATATAGTAAATATAATTAAAATATATTTAATTATGTTTAATTATTAAATATAAAACACTCAATATTACCGACTATATTTATAACAACGTCTTTCAAGTCTGATTATGAATGATGATTGGAATGTCTGTACCTCTCTATCGATTAAGTATTTCCCAGCGGGCGTTGTCCCACCGAAGGACGAAAATACACGACGATACTTTGACCGACCGCATACCTTGTAGATAATAAAAATAATCGGTTACTCGAGGTGATGCCGACAACTCGCTCTTCGACTTTCTTTACGGCGTCCGTTTTTCACGACACCCCGCTATTTAAAAGCTTTCCTTTAATTTCCCCCCCCCCCCCCTCTTTCTTCCTTCGTATATTGCTTTCGAGCTTTCCGTGTCCTTTCTATCACGTTCATAAATTTTTAGCATAAGCTAATTTATTATATCGCGATGAAAAATTTTAATCGATTATTTATTTAAAATTCTTTTTTTTTTTTTTTCCTGCAAATCTCTATTTATGCTGAATATCTATGTCTAACTAAAGGGCAATACTCATTACGATTTGTTCCGCATGTGAATTCGTTCTCGAAAGAAAGCGTGAGAGAGAGAGAGAGAGAGAGATCCAGATTATACGTTATCTTTAATTATGATGACTAATCGTGTACTCTTTATGCGATACTGTTCGATATAGAAGAAGTTCCCAAGCCGGAGCGCAAACATGAATGAATATCGCGATATGAAATGCGTGCGGATAATATTCATGAACGCCGTTAATTAAAAACGATAATCTGTTGGCACACATATGAACGCAGACAGAGCTTGACCGAGATTGTTCGCCGGCTCTCATAATTGAATCGTCGCGTTCATGCGTGTCTGACAGTAGCGGGCGACCCACGTGTGCGCATGCAATGTTCGCTCAGTTAATGAGAAAAAGGCAACGTTGCGATAAACCGCCACGTTAAATTTCTCTATCTGACAGTTCCCCACCCGGCCCTCCCCGTCGCGCGTATCCTGCCAGTGGAAGGAGCACAGCTCCTGCTCCTCTATGTGAGAAACAGCGCGCTCCCATAGCTGAAATTTTTGCGGAAGTTACGTAGATCGTAACAATCCGCCAGATCGCGTAACACAATGTGCTTCCGACATTTGGCACAATTAAACCTAAATTAATAGAAGAATATTGTACGAGGCTGAAAGCGCCTTTTAATTAGTCTCGAATTTATTATCAGGGAGATAAGAAACAATGTGTATGTCGAAAAATTTAGAATAATTAGTTTATCTCTTTTAGCGATCAAGTCATAACAAAATAATTTATAATTTCTTGTACAAATATTGAAAAAATATTTTTTTAAATTTTTTTTTAAATATATATATATTTTTTTTTTTATATATCTAATATATTTTGTTTTAAAAATATAAAAATATAAATATATTATATATTAATATATATAAATATAATATATTTTATTTTAAAAATATAAAAATATAAAAACTCGAAAAATACATTTTCTCTCTCTTTCTCTCTCTCTGGTGCAGATTAGAAATTTTACTTATATAATAACTTTTCTTCCTACTCACCTTTTTTCACAGAAATTGCAGTTCTTTCACATAACACACACGTGATGAACTTATCAGCTACATGTATACTGTCATTCGACGCGTATCCACATCCTTTCCATTATCGACGCTTATGCGCGAGTATGTATGTTTTTAAGCGCACGGGAATTAAATGCGCATAGAAGAGATCAAGAGAGAGAGTGAGAGAGAGAGAGATGGGGCTGCCGAGATCGCCTCTTAATTATGACGGACGCGTGTGCAGTCGAGCCGAACGAGAAAAATAAGCGCTATCTCTCTCCATTTTGCCGAGCCAAGTGAATTTCATTGCTGTCGCCGTGCATTAATACCGCGATAAGGATACACGGTGTGTATCTTTCGCAGGATCGGCAGCCTGAGAAATTCACCGTCAGCCGTTCACCTGCGTAGGTTCCGGGCTTGCAATTATTTCATGCCATATTCCTGATTACCGTAGAATTTTACAAATCTTAAAAATGTTATAAATTCCTTACGGATTACTTTTTTTATTTGTGACGTGTCACTTACACGATATAATAAATAAACTTGATTTTTATAAAATGCAAGCTTATGATAATCATATCTGTCTTATTTTTTTAAGTAATTTAACAAATAAATGAATTCTGTGACTTAAGTAGTTTTTTTTTTTTTTTCTTTTTCTTTTTCACGCTATTCTCGCATTAATTGCAATTGACGTTGCTTGCTCCAATTTGCATTTAGATCACGGGGTGTAAAAATGCACGAATGTACTTGGAGTAAATTCGCGACCTTGTGCCCGATACATTCGTTTTACTGAGCGCGTATCAGAAGCGGGCGTTAATGAGTGTTGCGAGAGTCTTGATCGGGCTAAGTTGATTACGTAAAACGAGTGATTTAATGAAAAACAAGTTAACGCTCGATCTAAAACTTCGTCGTTCAAAATGCGGTGCTGTACTATTTTATTATTACCTCATTATTATTATATTATTTTATATTTCATATTATATCATCTTTATCTTACACTATAATTTTTAATTCAAATTTCCGAATTAATTGCGCGTGTTATATCAAGTTGCTAAAAAAAATATGTTAGAATAAAAATATATTAATATAATCAATATTCAATAATTTCCGCGAGAAGGAACTTGAGATGAGCGAGACTTCGCATCTCTCCCGTCGTTGTTCTTCTCGGCGCGAAAGCGCCGAATGAATCAGAGCGTCGTCCTTCGCGATCTCGTACATTCAGATATACGTCGCCCGCGCTCGCCAGCCGGTATCGTCTCGCGAAAAGGAGCGAGCGAGACGACGAGAGGAATATTAAACGCAATATCCCGTCGTCCCTTGCCTCACCCCCCTCGCCGCCTCTTCCTTTCTTCCTCTCTTTCGACGATCCGCGGCCAGCCGATCCGGGAATGGGGGGGATGGAGAGGGGGTGGGGGAGGGGGGTGGTTCGGGTAGAAGGGACGGTAATTGAAATAAACATAAGCTTTTGGCAGGGCCGGGCAGCTCCTCTCGCATGGTAATTCCGATCCCGCTCAACAAAAGGGAGTCCTCCTCCCACGCCCCCCCTCATCTCTCCCCTCCCTCCCCCCCTCATCTTTTTCGCTCCTCGTCCGTTTCTCGTTATGCCGCGAATTCAAATCGTAAAAGGCGGGGGGTGGAGGGGGGCGAGGGAGGGAGGGAGGGGGCTAGCTCTCGTTTCTCGCGTCGTCCAGGGCAATGAGATCCGCGTTTTTTTCAAACGGATCCGTGCTCGCTCGTGTTGACATTGTAGTACGGAGCTCTCCGTTTACAGTGGGAGGAGGGGAGGGGGGAAAAAAACTCGTAAACAAATGCGGTACTTGAACCTCTGCTCTATTATTATGTTTGTACGTTTCGAAAGCCGAGCGAGGAAACCGCGGGATAAATTTTTTCGAGGACGCTCAGCAGTCCGATTCAGCCGGACGTCACTTTGACAGATATACGTCATATGCATATGAATGACGTCTGTATCCTTTCGAGGATTACGAATGATGACGTTGTCACTGTCATTTGTACGCCCGACGACGGGGGATGCCTCGACGCACGAATTTATGCACATAATCGGAGCACACATGCGCGTTTTGTATATGCATATATACCGAGTGTTTCTAAATAAATGCGCAAAATTTTAGGCGACAATTCCTTGTCGATCTTCCTCCTTAATTTTCGGCAAGGAATTGTTTCCTAAAACTTTCCTAAAACTTATTTAGAAACTCCCAGTATAAACCTGCCGATGCGTACGTAAGCTCGTGTGTTGAGGCACTTCCGTTTGTCACTTGTACCTAGGAAATAAAAATCGAGATCCTCAATCTAAAGCATTAAAAATAATAAAAACATCGACTGATTAATAATTACAACCGACTCGGTGTAAAACAACTCTGGCTGCTTTTTCCTTTTGGGACGAGAACGGCGGGAGAGATGCGGCGTTTATCGAAAGCACCCCTTCCGGAGGCAGCCGCCGCCGTTCGTTAATCACCACGTGTTGGCGCGCTGCTCCGGATAGGTAGTCCTAAAGTCATCGCGCTCAACCACCTGCGGTGTAATTGCACGGCAGCCTTTTTCGTTCCTCTTCGTCCCTTTTTCCCCCGCTGGCAATATATATATATATATATATATATATATATATATATATATATATATATATCCTGACATCTGGGAGAAAAGCTATCGTTCCATCGTATATATTCATTCGCTGCCACAGATTCTGCGCTCGAAGCGTCATTTAGAATCGGCAGAATATCCTACTTTTCTTTCTCGATCCCCCGGTATCTATGCACGGTATTCGACCGCCACGTCGATGAGCGCCCCGTGGTATCCTGTCCGCATAGCACCATGTTGTTTAAGAGCTGAAGGAACGCTGATTACACGCTTCTGGCAACGGCCTGCACTTTACAAGCATTGTGTGTGCATTCCTTTATTTTCCGTTTCCGATTAGACAGGATTGTTGGTGGCATCCTGTTGTCTTTTTAATGTCCTCTTATTTGCGTATTGTGTATATATATATATATATATATATATATATATATATATATGTGTGTGTGTGTGTGTGTGTGTGTGTGTGTGTAATTTCTCCCATTAAAAAATTAATTTTTTTTATATGAAACCATTTTTTTTATATTGTCTGTTATATGTCAAAATTCAAGAGAGACTTCTGTTTTATTTAAGTTTCTAATTTTATTAAATTAATTAGAAAATTTTAATTAAATTAATTATTAATTTAATTAAAAATTTCTAATTTTAATTAAAAGTTTTCTAATTTTATTAAATTAATGCTTGATTTCAGTGAAATTAAAAGCGTGCGATGTAACTCCTTTTCTCAAAAAATTAATGTTTTTATATGAAACAATTTTTTTATTGAAACAAACTAATAAATTTATTTATTTATTTATTTATTTAAAATTAATAATTTTTTAAAATTGTATTAATAACTATAATATAATAAGAGACAAGAGAGTCCGTTGTTTATTCAAGCTTTTAATTTCATTAAAATCAAGATTATCGAAGCCTTTTTTTTGGTCAATAATTATTTACATATGTTTATCTTCTCATTAAAGTCCCTCTCTTCTTTTCATTAACCAATGAATTATGATAAAATCCATCAACTAGCCAAGTTTCGATACGATCGCAAATATTCTCGTGTAACGAGATCTCGTTTCTCGAAATGACTTTTCCAAATCAAATCCTGTACTTAAAAGCGAGATCACTTCGCAATCTCGCGTCGCGCGCAGCACGCGTTGCCGTTAAGTTAAACATTAAACGTCAAACCGGAATCTCTCAAGAGCAGTACCGCGCGACTTGGAAATCTCGAATCATAATCGGAACGAGGCTCGCGGACGAACCAGTTCGTTTAACTGATCATTAAAAAGAAAAAAAAAAAAAAAAAAAAAAAATCCGCGACGCGGTCGTCGTTCCCCTTTTAATGGTTCATCGCGAGATGCGCGAGGCGCTATTAAAATCCACCTGCATTACGCGATTAATTCGCGTCCCTCGGGATTTCTTGACAGGCGGGAAGCCGAAAGATGCGTCGCGTATCGGGGCGAAGGAATCCGAATGATTTCCCCGAGCTATCTCGTACCTTAAAGAGGCTCGCTCGCATACCAGACCCTTCCATTTACATTCGCCCCGCTAGTATTTTTACGCGATAAAACCTATAATAGGAGCTATCGGCCGGGCCTCATCGCGTGCCAGGATCAGGTCGGACGGCTGGCTAGAGAAGGAGCCCGAGAAGTTTCGGGTCACTAAGTGGATGCGCTCCCTCGAACACAGTGTACCGTAATAAGTGGCGTGTGGCCGCCGAAACGAGAAACGGATTCCATTGTCTAACGGGTGACCCGTAAATCTTTCTCCAGCGGAGAATGTTTGTCGCTGCGGAAGCAAGTCGTTATTATTTTCTTGTTTACCTCACTTCTTATTAGATGATCTTAAGATGTCAATAAAAAAAAAAAGAAAGAAAAGAAAGAAAGAAAGAAAAGACAACATTGGAGTCTAGACGAGGTTTTTTTCCTTTTTTATTAATTGATTCGTATTATTGGAGCCACGGGTTATTAAATTTTTATTTTTATGTACTTAAAATGTCGGTTTTTTGAACAGAGTATACGCAACATCGTCTTAATTTTGAAATTGACAGATTAATAGAATTTAATTTGAAAGCAATTTAAATGACTCGCCTCACGTGTATTGTTAATTATTCTCAAATTCTTGGACGCAGCGAGATTTTACTCTCTGCCCGCCTTGTATAACGCATCACCCCTCTTCGCGTAGCCTTTTTTGTTTCTGCTCTTCCCTTCGTCCTTCATAAAACGATTAGTATGCTCCGGCTGAGCCGGTTCGAGCGTTACTTTCTTCTATTTCGATGCAGCACCGAACTGCAGACCCGAATGGATCCCCGTTCATTTGTAATTTTATTCTGGCAAGGTCCAGGCAAGCTCCATCTTCGAGTTAGAATCCAGTTAGAACGCGATCTTTCTGCACCTTTCCTTTTTTCCTTTCAGTCTTAATTTTTTGAAAACCTTTAGGTTTGAAATACGCTCTTCTTCAAAATATTTATGTTCGAATTTCTTCCGTCATTATATATCGAAAAATTATAATCTCTGATATTTATGAAAGTAACATTAGAGTTGCATGAATTTTTTAAAGATGATACCGGATACAAATAAAAATAGATAATACGAAAATAAAAAATAACGTTCTTTAAGAAGTAGACTATTTTTACACAACGAAAACTAATACTTTTTTTTTTATTTACATTTATAATTCTTCGAGAAAATAATCAATGTCATGCTGTGGAAGTTTGATGATACTTCTACCGCGAACAACCTTTGCAAGTGCATTCATGGGCGCGATTTATCGCGAGTCACGTTGACTCGAGAAGATTTCATATTACGAGGTATTAAAATCCTATTTGCTAATCAGCGGATAATCTCGCGAGGATTATAATTTATAAGCCCGCCGAGGATTACGATGTCGTCGCCTAATGAACATCCAAACGTTAGATTGATTCGTTCCATCTGTTGCGCCGACAAAATGTTGACGGAACGAAAATATCATCTGGTCCCCCATGTCGTAAAAGCGGAACCATAAGTCCCCCTCGCTCTTAAGGATTATCTTCTTAACGTCGTCATCGAACCGTTGTCTTTTAAAGCCTATGTCGTCGCGTCTTTTTTTTTTTCTTTTTCTTTGGAATCATTTGATCCACGTATTATCAGGCGAAGAAAAGGATGCGAGTTCGTGGGAGGTATATTAAATTAAGTTACCTAAATAAGGTATAGATCTAAGATAGCCCCTAAGGTATTTGGATCTGGATATCTTGAGGGAAAACAATTCAGGGAATATTCAAAAAAGTTAGAATTAATTCCATAGATAATTTATTATGTTCTGATAATTCGGACTTAGATAGTTTGTGGGAGGTATATTAAATTAAGTTACCTAAATAAGGTATAGATCCAGAAGGATCTAAGATAGACCCTAAAGTATTTGGATCTGGATATCTTGAGGGAAAACAATTCAGGGAATATTCAAAAAAGTTAGAATTAATTCCATAGATAAT
>JBCAUJ010000005.1:2433090-2469142 GCA_038406275.1 Cataglyphis albicans | reverse complement strand
ATATATATATATATAATTATATTTTATATTATTATATTTTATATTTTTTATATAATTTTATATTATTTTATATTATATTTTTTATATTATTAAATTTCTGTATAGTTTTTGTATTATTACATTTTTTGTATAGTGGAAATAACTATTAACTACGTGTATTTTTTTTTTTGTTACAGGTGAGTGGATCATTTATATCGGTAGTTAATTACGGTGGATCAATTACGTCATTTCAGGTCAGAAAAGATAGCAAATTTTTATTAATTTATTTCGACAAGGAAATAATTCCACGAATTCCCGGGAAGTTCGAAAAATAAATGATCAAACAAAAAATAATTAATTAAAAAAAATAATTAATATAAAATTATCCTTTAAATATATTAAAATTTTAAACACACGCTGCTTCCGCGCAATGAAAACTACACTTTAATTCATCGACGGGGAGCTTCGTGTTCCCTTGTCGCGTCGAGAAAAGGGAGTTCATTAATCTATTATCATTCTAACCATCGCAATCTTCATCGTCATTATCGGCAAGAAGGCGTCAAGGTCGCTGGAATTTCCGCTTATTAAGACGCCACATCCGGCGTGCTTCGCGCAGAATTCGCCCCAAGCATATTTTAATATTAATCAAATTATTAATATTAATTATAATTTTTTATATTATTTATATTAATTTAATTTTTACATTAATTTTAATATTATTTATATTAATTGAAATGTATTAATATTATTATTAATATTAATTATAAAATCAATTTACTTCTTTATATAAGTATTTCTCAACATTTTGTTATTTTAGACGCGTGTATTAGATTATTTAAAATTGAATTTAATTAAAACAATCTTTCAAATAATAATAATAAGTGCCCAAGCTTTCAAATAATAACTAACAATAATTTTTTTTTTTAATGAAAGCTAAATATCATTGAGCAATGATTAATTAACGCGAATTTAATCGGCGTTTTATTCGCTGCCTGCATTCTTAATTCGCTTAATATATTTTTAAAATTAAATATCATGCGCGAAGTTAATTCTGAAATTATAATTATGCTGAAATTAAATTAAACTTCAAAACTAATATTTTCCACTTATTTATTGTCTTGAATCCTTTAGAATGATTTATCAATTTTATTTAGAAACATATTTCTTTTATCTTGCAATTTTTTAATAATTTTCGTCCGGAAATTCTAATATTTTATCTAGCTTTTTACATTTATTTTTTGACTCGTGTCTTAAGAATTGAATATTACAAGTTTCAAAGGAATAATTTGCAAATTAATTTATTGCGATGCATATTTCCATTCTTAGCTCTTCTTTAATTCAATTCAGAGTCTTGCAATCTAGTTTGATCGACAACGTGATTTCTAGAAAAACATAAACGTCCGGATTTCTCGATAGCACTTGACGTTTCGAGCTTTCTTGGTATTTAGTGGAACTCCAATTACACGGTGATCAGATGACGTCATCTGTCGATTAATTATATTTGAACGCCACGTGTTGCTTTCATCGTCATTATTAGATATTATTATTTTATGAAACGCACAAGAAAAATTATTTTACAATTTAAAATCTTTATATCGTAGCATATTTATAATATACCCTGTGATGTAAAACATAAATGGATGTTGTATGTGTAACTGGCTGGTGACTCGTATTTTAATAACCCATTCGTATGCATAAATTGCTATTCTTTTAGCGTAGCATAAAGGATGGTTTCTATGGAACGTGAGTTTTTTGAGGATCTCCGGCGTCTCGGACGATGCCGGGCTCTTTCTGTCTCTTGATTCGTCTAGACAAGAATCTCCGCCGATCCTATCTTAGAAGATAGGCGGCACGTTCGCCAATAGAGGTATTCTTCCATTCGTTATTAATGTTACGAGACAGCTTGGTTTCGTGACAACATTCATGATCACCTCGAACTTTATCACGTAAATGCAATTTTATCTCTTTAATCTCGCTTATTTTTTGACTTTACTAAACTGTCAAAAACTCTTTTGACTTTACTAAACTGTCAAAAACTGTCAAAAACTGTTTTGACTTTACTAAACTGTCAAAAACTGTCAACGACAGTCGATCAATAATAGTCTACGGACAAAATAATTTTTGTTCAAAAATACTTGTTATTATATTTAAATTGAAATTAATTTAATTTGAAAAAATTAATTTAAAAAAATTAATTTTGGATTTGAAAAAATTTATCAATTTTATGAAAGAAAATTTCATGAAACTTTCTCATCTATTCTCCTCGCCACTTTACTCGATATAAGCGCGAAAATGCATTGAAGCATATGACGTGAAAGTGATCGGAAACGAAGAAGAGGGTCATCAACACAACTGATTATTAACGATATCCCCTCCTTTAATTACAAAATTACCTAGGTCGTACACATCAGGCCAGCGACGTGTCACCCGCGTGATCGCCGCGATGTAATTTCGATGAAAGTTTATATTTTTGTGACGTTGCCACTTTTTCTTCTTCTTCTTTCTCTTATCTTCCCATAGCGACTATCTAGACAGCACGCAATTCATGATAAATATTTATAAACATTTTTTACTATTTATTTTTTGAAATATTATATAAATATTTTATTATATATTATACATGTTATATTTTATTATATATTATATATTTTATATTATTATATATTTTGTATCAATAAGTCTCCGGTCTAACTAAGAAAAACAAATTTTTTTTAGAAATCACGTGGATCTGTCAACAATGTTGCCATGTATATGTCGGGGACCGTGTCGTATTTAATACTTTTAATTTAATATTATATTTAATATTTTTAATTAAATATTATATTCAATATTTAATATTTTAATTTATATTATTTCTAATATCTATGACATGTATCGGGCGAGTGTACGATATAATAAATCTACAAGTTTCTCGACGATACAGCCGACATTCCACGCGGAAACGATCGAGCGTTTTATGGCAATAACAGCTGGACGCGTTGCTCGATGTTATTTTGACGTAGCTCGTAAAGGCTCGAACTCGATGCTAATCGGATCGCGAATAATTACGCGGAGGTAATTCACCGGGGCACTTCGTCACGTTCGACCATTCGAAGGACACGGGGGATCATGGCGTAATCTCATGACGAACGTGCAATGTAATCTCGACTATCAGGCAAGCCATTAAAACTTTATATCACTTTATAATCATCAAGAAGTAATAATTCCGTTTAAAATTAAATTGCATTTTATGGGATTAATTTCTATGATATTTTATCAAAAAATTGTAGACAGTTGGAAAAATTGGCTTATATTTAACATATATTGCATGTGCAAATTTTTGTGTTAATTTAACATAACATGGACATGTTAAATGATGACGCTAATATTAATAATTATTAGTTTTAAATTTAAATTAACGGTTTAAAAATTAATTACAATCAATTTAATATTTATATGCTAACATTTCAACACAAAATGAATGCAAACTTTATAGTAAATAATTTGAAATAAATTTTGTGTAAAATATTAAAATATTTTTAATGATAAAATTAACTTGGAAAAAATTCATTCACGCTCCATAGTCACTTTTATTTTTACTATAAAATGAAATTTTTTTCTATAAATTTTGACAGATAAATCCTGTCGCTAATAATACGGAACATATCTATTGTGTAAATTAAAAAATATATGCATCTTTAATTATTTTTACATTTTTTATATTATATTTAATTATATATTTAGTTATATTAATAATTTAAATTTAATTAATAAATTTATTTAATAAATATATTAATAATTTAAATTTAATATAACAGCAATACCTACATAAAATTATCACCTGAATGTGTTAAATATTTAACTAGTATATATTTTAACAAGGAAACAAATTTTCCAAGTAGTCTAAACAGAGTGCAAGTCTAAACGAACGTTATACACTGTGTCTCTGAGACACTTGGGGATACTTGAGATCGCTAAGACAGATGCCTCCTCGAAAAAAAAAAAAATCTTCGAATAGCTCTCTCTTTTTCTCGGATATCGACATTAGAATGGCGACCCGGACCCGCTCTGCCCTTCGTTCCTGTCATCGGCGGCGCGTTCGATCTCCGTCAGGAAGCTCCGAGAGGAAAGAGCGACGAACGCATGGTCAGAGTCGAAGGCCACGGGTGGAGGAAGACACACTCGTGAGCGCGTGATTGAACGTAGGTTCGCGATTTACATCGCAATCGTAGTCGTAATCATCGTGAGGAGGCGTACGCGCGAAAGTAGAGAGAGCATTAAGGCCTCGTACACAACGAGCGATATCAGTCTGCTCGATTTTTTTATGGCGGTCTATCCCCTTTATTTATTTATTTACTGTTTATTTATCATATAATTTATAATAAGAGAATAAAATTTTGTGGAAAATTTAGTCTCAGAAATATTGCGAGGGCATAGAAAATTAATCGGCTTCAAAGAAATTAGATATATCGATGTATGCGTTGACAAAAAAAAAAAAAAAAAAGAATGGGAACTTTATAGGAATTTGAAATCAATTCTGTGAAAAATCAACATATTTTTAATAATAAAATTAACTCGGAGAAAATATTATTGGCGATCTGTAATCACTCTCACTTTTATCGGAGAATAAAATCAAGATTTTTTTCCTGCAAATTTTTACATAATAATTTGACATTTATCAAGACGTTAATTTATTATTACATGAATCTGTCAAATATTTGCCAGAAAAGTCATAACCGGTGTATATTTTCACAAGGGGGCACAAAATTTTCGAACTGCATAAGACACGAACTGACGTTAATCTTTCATCAATGTGTACACGACCTAAGCGCCGTACGTGCGTACGAGATCGTTAGTAAGGGAGGAACAACGATGAGGAAGAGAATCTACGATTTAGCGCGCCTTTGCATCTTCTCCCTACAACTCCGACTCTCGTCCCGTGTATCATTCCTCGTCGCCTGTCTCTTTCTCTCACCTTCTCTTCTGTCTCTCTCTCTCTTCTTTCGCTAATACCCGTACATCCGCGACTATCCGTCTTCCCTCCTTTTCGCGCGCCGCGCATTTATGTGTAATTCCTGACGAGAGGCCGTATCTTTCTTCGTTCGGGGATTTTTCACGCGAGATATTTTTGCGCGACATGTCGACGACGCGGGGAGTTAAACGTGGACGGGAAAAATTTTAATGACCGCGCCCTAAGTGTCCGTTAATCCGTCTCACTTGCTTGTTGGTCGACAAACCGCTCTGTCACTGTCTTTTTTTTAAATTTTCTCTTTGATAATTTTGTTCCTGTACTGCAGTTGGCAAGTCAATTAAATTATGTGTACTTAAAATAGATTATAAATATACATCTATCTCTCTCTCTCTCTTTGTTCATATATATATATTTAATGTCTTAATAAAATATTAAATATGCAATACATATTTTTATTGTAACTTTTAGTCATTAGAAAAGGCATAAAATAAATTTATTTTAGGAAGTTGCCTAAAAAGAATCTTTCAAATATTCTCTTCACCTGAAACTTTGAACAAAAATACCTGGAAAATCGGGGAATTTTTATACAAGGTTTGAGTAGAGGCACTCCGTGCGGGCTTATTTTTTTTATCAGATAAAATTAGTAATTTCAGAAAAATTGCATGTAGATATTTATTGAGTATTTTTATTATATATGTAAAGTAAAAAAATAGTTGGGTTTACTTTACAAGAAAAATTTTATTTAAAAAAAAAATATAGGAGGAGCAGCAAAAAATCTTTTCAACGAAAAAAAACTGATGTTAACAATCATGTGATTACTTCGATTAAAAAATATAAACAAGTACATTAATTTATAAAATTGTAATATATAAAAGAATTATATGTTTAAAATAATTGTTTAAAATAACTGAATTGAATTAAAAAAAAAAAAAAAAATAATAAAAATAGAAAATAAAAATAAATAATAATAATAAAAATAAAAATAAAAATAAAAATAATAATATAATAATAAAAATAAAAATAAATAAAAATAAAAAAAATTGAATTAAAATTTGTTATTTTAAAATTATTGTTTAAAATTATTTGTTTAAACTTACTGTTGAAAATTATTTATTTAATTATTAAATTATTCTCAATTTCTTGCGTGTCGAGAAGTCAAGCTTTGACTTTCCCATCAAATCTGAATGTAAATCTGAAATTTTACCTCGCCAAGGGAGGTTGCTGCACGAACGACGTGTAGCTAATCTGAAATTGTGCCGCTTTTAGCATCAACGTGTGATCGCGATGTTGTAGAACGTCTCTTGGATCGTCGCCATTATACGGTATGTATCGCGTGACCTATGATAAGCTGGCTCGGTGGGGACGTACATTTTCGCGATACAGGGTGCAAAACTGCGTGTAATTCGCGATCGTGCAGACGCTATTATAAGAAGGCACGCATATGACGTGTTCAGATGTCAATTCAATTAGTATATGCATGCACATTTTGATTAGAAATAATTTTCATTGACAATTAAAAATCAAGATTTTAATACTTAAAAAATTTGTATGGTGGTTTTTTTTTTTTTTTTTTGCTAATGAAATATCTTTTTCGATTTTTTTCTTTGATTTAATTTTTTTTACATACGAGATAAAAAATATTGTATTTTATAGAATTTTTTTAGCCCCATAAATTAAATTAAATCCATGAATATTTAGAATCCAAGTTTTTAATCTCCCTTTCTTAATATCTCTCCATCTTAACCAATTTTGATAAAAAATTTGAGTTCAGAGAATTGTCCGAGAGTTAATGAATTAGATAAAATAGATGAAGTCGATATTACTTCGAAGATGATACAATCGTGCCGGCACTTGACAGTTCATGTATACAATTGACAGAGTGTCAAAATGGAAATACAAAGATCAGCTGTTTATTTGTCATTGAAGAAACGAAGAGGAATGAAGAGAATTTTATAATTAAAAAATTTTATATATGATTTATTACATTTTTAATGATTTTAATAAGTTAATAATTAAATTTAATAAATCAACAATTTTTTAATAATTAATAATTTAATATAAAATAATATATAATAATAATAATACAATAAATGTTATGCACAATTTATTATATTTTCAACTTTTTAATAATTGTAATAATTCAATAGTTAAATTACTAATTATTAATATTACACATTGATTTCTATCTTACACCAAGATAGCAAAATCCAAAATTGAAGCAGACGCACAATCACGTAGCAAGGACATACGGTACGCTCGATATGCACGAGCTCTCCGTATCATAACATAATGGTGTTAGAAACGTATTGACACAAATTGTCGCGTCCGTTCTCGGTTTACGGTTGTTAGCTTGCGGTGTAAGAGCACAGTAAAGTGCAAATACAAATGTACATGTGTGTATCACGGCTATTGTACGTGTATATCCGCGTCCCTATATAATTATCTCTGACGATAGACAGATTGTTTTTTTTTTTTTTTTCTTTTTATACTTTATATTTTTCTCTTATTATTTTTTACTTCCAATAAATACATATATATAAAAACTTTTCAGCGTTTTAGTTCTAAATATTTCTAATAGATTTTCAAGGCGTTTCGCTTGGGCGTTATGGCTGTCGAGATCATCAACATCGTACACCGCAAACCGATCCTCTCTCCTAATCTATTAAAGATTTTTATTCCGAAATAATCGCCGCGCTCTCCTGATTGTCTCTCGACCGAACCCCGTCCGGTTGTCCATTCTCTCTCTCAGCTGGGGAGGATTTTCTAGAGTAAGAAAGATATCTTTCGGCGAGAAAAAAAGCAGCTTGCACAAACCGCAGAGACAAAGCGCGATCCGCCTCCTATCAAAGAGAAAGAGAGAGAGAGAGAGAAAGGAGGAGACGAAAGAAGATTAGCGGACAGCTTTGTGTGAGCGGTGCCATCTTCTTTTTTCCTTAGTCTTTCTTCCTTTTTTTTTTCCTCCTCTTCACCGACCTCGTCCATCCACGTCATTTTATTGTTCCAGTAGGTGGAGGGCAGACCGTCGCTAATAGAATCCGCGATCCTTTATTTACTCGGTCCCCCGCAACCCTTTGTTTGCTTCTCACCAATTTTCGTCGCTCCTCTTCTCTCCCCTTTTCCTCTCTCTTTATGCTTCCCTCCTTCTCCTTCTCCTCTCTCTCTCTCTCATTCTCTTCCTCGTCAGCTACCGAGTCCTCTTATCAACAGAATTCTCTATTTTCTGATCGTGACTGCGTCTTGATTGCAACAATCGTAGCGAATGGAACTCTCGCAATTATCCCAGAAGTTGATTTGAACGCCATTTATCGTTTATTAATGCTACGAATTGGAGAAAGAGAGAGAGAGAGAGAGAAAGAGAGAGTCGGTGGCGTTTGTCGTTTCTTTTGATTACTAAACCTAACCTAACCGAAGAAACTAAACCTTACCTAACCTAACCGAAGAAGGCTTTGAGGTGGATTGTCAATTTTCACTCGCTCAATTTCCTCGTTTTCTCCATCAATCGCGTGCCAATTGTTTTCTACGCTTATTACATTCGCCTTTTGACGAGGCGTCGTCGTATTGGAGTCCTTTTTCAACGCTGCGTTTATTGCTCGCCGAGAGAAGAGGCCGCCAAACGGCCGGAGTTTAAGCTCGTTGACATCTCGCTTATGAGGTCAACCCGACAGACTTCGATTCTCACCGATCTTACTCTCGTACTTACGTACTTAGGCTCTGTTATAGGATCGAAGTATCGTGCTGATGGAAGTATCATCGACGTACGTGCACCGCCGACGAAGTCGTGTATTACAGTGATTATTTACATATTATCTCGTCATGTTTATCCTGCGTCAGCTGTTCGAATTGCGGCGAGGACAGCCGTTGACAATAATAATATTCCGGAGAAGTAATTGAAAATTAAAAGATTAATTTAAAAAATAAGAGATTAAAAAATGTAAATATTGAAAAAGATTAAAAAGAATTAAAAATACGATGATTAGAAAGGATCAAAAAATATAAAGATGCAATTAAAATTAAGTGCTAATAATAGATTTTAATTTTTACCGCATTTCAGGAAATTATGTCACTCTTGTTGCGTTATAAATATTCCATATATTGGAATAAATCGTAGACTGAATTAATTAGCATTGATTGCGATATTTTTGCGATGTGATAATTGTTAATCGCAAAAAAAAAAAAAAAAAAAAAACATTGACATAACGTCAGTACCATGTGTCAGGCAACAATAGGGAATTTAGGGAATTTTTGAAAACATTTGCTCTTAAATAAATTTTCCTCTTATCGTGAATTATGTGTTTAAAATATATTATAAATATCGGTTTATGTGTTCAATGTTTTAACAAAATATTTACTCCAATTTTTAGTGATAAAATCGAAGAAAATGTCATGTAAATTAAAAATTTTTATTTAAACGAAATTTATTTCTTTATTATCTATCTATTTATTTATTTATTCATTTAATACACTTGTCAATAGCTAGCACTTGAAATCTAAGTGGCTTTGTATTTTTTCTTTGCATGAGTGACCTTAGCCTTAGAAAACGCGTGCAAAACGAAACTTATTTTAGGAAATTGTATAAAAAAATTCTTTTTATCTGGAATTTTGAACAAAAGTACCTAGAAACACACGGAAGTGTCAAGGGAATCTTTTTTATGATAGACTGATAAATTTTACAAAAAAAAAAAAATTATTGCATTTTATATAATGTAAATTTTATATATAAAATTAATAAATTAAATTTAATTAATTAATAGATTAGAGAATTTTTTTTTATTTTTTAAATACTTAAAATTAATTAAATGTGTATAACAAGCGCGATCACATTTAGACCGCTATATCAATATATGATATAGAATGTACAATGTGTACGGATCACACGTGATAACGAGGAATGCGTCTTGACAGATCGAGAGAGATGACCGTGTCCGCCAACATAGTGTCGGGCAAGTTTCTGGGAACTCCGTTGGAAAACGAGTCCCACCTTGATCCCACATCGAGAAGGTACGCGAATACCTCCGGTATCTGTCCGCGGTCGACCCGGACGGGGTTTTACATCGGCGTAAACGCGAATAAGCGGCCTCAATCTCGTCGCTGCGGTTTCGCGCCGGTTTTCCGCTAAAGCGTGACCGAAGCGTCGTCCGTGCTCGGATACTTGATTTTCGAAACGAGCGAAATCGCACGTCGCCCGACGTGGAAATGAAGACGATGCGAAAAGAGCAGGCTGTAAAAAAAAAATAAACTAAAAATTCAGACAAAAGTATCTGAATTTTTAGAAAATTTTCTTAACCTTCTTTGTTAATATAATAAAAAAAAAAATTAAAGTTTTTATATTCTTAATTTAATTTTTCTTAAAACAATTTTAATAAATTAATGAGACTTTTGCGGCAAATTACATCAAACTTGACATGACTCGGATAATTTTCAATTAGATGCATAACTATATTATATAGCCAATTGGAATACGAGTTACAATTAAAATAATAATAGTTAATTTAAATTTAATTTTATTTAAAAATGATAAAAAATTATTTGCAATTACCAAAATATAAAGATATATTAAATATCTGGACAAAAAAATCAAAATTTTGAAAGAAAACAACGAGGCTTCTTTTTTTTTTGCATAAAAAACAATTTTTTATTTACATCATCACGATATATCGAAAATCGATTTCCGTCGTCCTAGATTGGATACGTTGTATCTTTTGATACGAAAGACTTTTCTTTTCTTTCTTTAACGAGAGAAACCGATCGCATTAGATTTAAATTGCACGCGGGGTACATCGAATAGCAATACAGAGATGGGATTATGCATCTCGATTATTACGATCGCCGGCAATTTCTGCGCCCTTTATTCTCGGGATGGAGCCACACCTGAACGACCTTGACGAGGTCAGCGATCGAGATGCGCGCATGCGCATACGTTACATTACGCGATACGTAATCTGCTCCGCGTAAGTCGCGAACATCTGACAATCAGATCCTCACGTGCGTTCGTAAGTGGCTTGCAAATCGTTCCTCCTTCCGACGGCTTTCGATATCTTCTTCCAGGCGTTCGGAATTCCTGATCGAATCTGTACTAATATCGATCATTTATCCCCGCAAATATTGCGAGAATATATACCGTCTTGAATTTTTGATTTCTCTTTTCTCATTCGATCGATCTGACAGAGATTCTTTACGTCCTCTATTTATTTGAAGCAAAAAATAAAGGAAATTAAAATTGAAAAAGTTCAAGTACGATTGTGGATTAATTTCTCATCTTGAATCGAGAATTGAAAAGAGATATTAATTTTGTTAGAAAACTATTTTTAGAATTTATTCCGATACGTAGAGAGGATCTCAAAATCTCTATCGTTTCCTATAATATATGTATATACACCCATGGCGTCGACCCTATTACATGGGCAATCCCTCGAATTCCGGTTCTTTGGTGAGAGGAGTGTATATTTTCCAACACGAGCAAAAGAACGGGAAGATCCTTACGCATGTCACGAGAAGAAAAAAAGAGGACACCGTAGAAAAATACTCCAGCGACCTGTTTGCCGGCTTCGTAGTAAGCAGACGGAAATATCATTGCCACGCTTTGGTAAAAAAAAAAAAAAGAAGTCCCGGGGGAAACTTTTTCTACCCGTTGTAGAGAAGAGAGAGAGAGAGAGAGAGGAACACAACGCGGACACGCACATGGTGCTACGCCAACGCCGTAAACTATCGGTGATACGACTTGCATCTCTCGCTCTTTGCTTCCCCTATTTTCTTTTTTTACGATTTTTTTTTCTTTTTTCTCGCGCTTTTTCGCGCCTCTAACTCTTTCGCGCGACAACCCATATGGCGTGTTTGCGTCTTCGCGTGACGTCACGTCACGTTCTGGAAGTGTGCATCCAGGATTGTGAACTAGAAATTGAAGCTTATATTGATATAAATGAAAAATGACCGTCAAATATTTATTTTTCAATATTTATTAGTCAAATATTGATTTCCAAATAGCTTATTTTTCTAAAATTGTGAGAAAAATTAATTTTATACTGAAAATTTAATTTATTCGAGTTTAAAACAAAAGAATATAAACTAAATTATTATTATGTTCGATTTTTATTAAATTGTTATTAAGTTTTATTTAATAATATATTTTTTTATTTAATTACTATTAAGTTTATTTTATCAAGATGTGATATTGGATGCACAATTACTGATAACAGAAAAATATTACACCATTGTAATCTTGAGCTTTTATCTATTTCTCTTATATACACGAACGGCATGTAATTTACGTAATCGTAGATAAAAAAAATATATATATATAATAGAGAAAATTAATTTTGTGTTAAAAGTAATTTATTCGAATTTTTCAAAAAACAAATTAAATTATTATTATATATAAATTCTTTAATTCATCTATTCTACTACCAAAAAATCTCACTCACTCAGGATTCACGATCAGCAGCGTGATTGATTCTTTCGAATGGGCTAATCAGGCGTTGCGTTGCCGGAAAGAGAATCGTGTCGAACACCCGTGATATCCTGAGGGATCGACAAAGTGTCGGCACTTCTTATGAAATGCTCACACATGGCCGACAGGCACGAGAGATCCCGTCGCCGGGATCTAATTGGGCCCCTTCGTAAAGTCTTCTCCTCTTCTCGTCTCTTCCAATCGACGACCCAGATTGCCTCACGATTTTTCCATAATTACAGCCGTCTATTCGCTCGCCCCTCGAATCTCCGGATCGATCGAATTCTTGCTCATCCCCCTCATCTCGACGATCGATCCGATGACTCGCGGTGGCTCCCGAGCATTATCGCGTTTGACAGCTAAATTATACTCTCCCGGACATGGTGTAGCGTCAAATGAAACGGAAATGTTTCTTGTATTGAAGTTTCATCTGTTGTGATACTAACGTTTAACGTCAATGGATGTCTGGCTTGCGTCCTTAGCTGGTCTTTTTTTGATTTCTGTTCTTGCGTTAATAAAAAAATATATCAATTTGAGGTTTAATCTGTCAGAAATTTTCCACGATTATATTTTTTCATTTTTTTCACCTAATTTATTAAGATTCTCTCAATATGTAAATGCCCCTACATATGAAAGAAATATTGATAAATGAGGAAAGTACGCCGACGATAAAGTATTTCATGCTTAATCGTGTCTTGAACCGTGAAACGTTGACATTGTTCTCGTAATGGGATGTTTTTAAATGAGAGCGAAACAATTTTTGCTTTTCCACATTTTGGGCAAGTTAGAAAAATCAAATTTGGCGGATATTTTTCACTGATAAAAAGGATATTTATTAATATTTTTTTAATTTTCTATCGTTATAAGGGGATAAAACTAACAATCCCTATTCAATTTTTTTTTTAATTAGAATTTTTTAACGGACTTGATTCCTTTAGAAACTTTTTTATTTCTTTAATTTTTTTTTATAAAATCAATAGTTTAAAAAAAAAATACATTATTATGCATAGCATCGTGTTAAATGATATATGATTAAAAAAAAAAAGAGCAAGCAAAATAAAATTATAGTAAATGTTGGAAGAAAATGAAACAAAAAAAAACGCAAAACTAAAATTAAAAAAAAAAAAAAAAAAAAAAAAAAACTAATTTCCACTTTCTTTGAAGCAGTGCAATTCCTCAAGGAGTTTACGCGAAGTTTACCACCCTTAATTTTCGGCAAAGAATCGTCTCGGAAAATTTTTCCCACTTATTCGGAAAACACCCTGTATAATACCACTGTTCTCACACACTCGCCGCGCGCGGCAGTGTATTTGTTAAGCGTCACGTTCTCAGGACGTTAAACTTAACGATGTATCATGCGGCCATTACCTTATCAATGAACCACCCTCCCTTCAAGTGCGAGGGGGGGGGGGGCACAAAAATAAACCATTGCCCTCCGTGAGAACCCACTCACCTTTTTCCGTGCTCTCTTTCTGTCTCTGCCCCCTTTCTTTCCTCCTTTCTTTCTTCGCTTTCTCTCATTCCCCTTTGCACTCCATAGCTTAAAAGCATGCTTGCGATGCACATGGCACCGATCGTCGTCATCGTCGCCATCGTCGTCGACGAAGGAGATCTGACAAAAACAGAGTCTCTGTTTTACATGCTGCGAGTGTTAAACGCGCACCGGGAAAAAAGCACAAGTGAAGTTTATTATTACTACAAACGGGGCACGTCGTGATTTTGTAGTGCCCGCAATAGAGTATGGGAATTTTTCATTCATTCCTATATAAAGACACAGGTTTGTTTATTCGTGTAAGGATTATGGACTGCGTGAACATCAACAATTCATACTAGAATATATTGATAATGAGATTCGTATAAAACGATAAGAAATATTCTAATCAACTTTTCGTTAAATATAATTATTTATATTATATTAATTATGTGTAAATTAGGGGTAAATTATTAAATATAATTATTATATTAAATATAATTATATTAAATATAATTATATATTAAATATAATTATTATATTATATTATATTATAATAATTATATTTAATAATTTGTTTAATTTAATTTAATCTAATTAAAATAATTAATATTTATATATAATTAACATATATAATTACATGTAAGAAATATAAACATAAAAATTACATATAATAAATACATATAAAAAATTACATATAAATTACATATGAATGAAACACAATTATATATAAAATTATGATATATAATTTACGTAAATAATAATTTATTACATTCTTATACTCGGCGAAGAGATCGAAATATTTTCGATCGATATCTTCTAGGATGAAGAATCTATCTCGTTTGTCTTGAGAGTGCGTATCGCGATTTTGCGGTGACGAGTAACGACACCTTCCCCATCCTCGGTGCACGCACGCGCGTGAGTCGCGTGTATATGCGTGCGGGCATGCTGGCGGCGACGCGACCGCGATCACCTATGGCGTTACCGCAGGTCGTGCGTTAAAAAAAAAAAAAAAAGCCGATGACCCGTCGCCGTCCTCCTCTGCTTCTTCTTTCGAGACACGCTCGCTGTCGCAATCAAGTCAGCGGGCTCTCGCATTTTACGATCTCTGTCGACCACACGAGCCCGCCGAGTGTTACGTTTCAAAAGCCGCAGGATGTAACGCCGTCGTCGTTCTCCTCTCCTGGGAACACGTCTCGGCCCATTTTCTCTTTATGTGGATTTTTCGTTTTTGGGTACTCGATGTAGAATTTTTTTTTTTTCTCTTCCTTTTAATATTGTAGAGCAAGAGGTGCAATATCATTTTTTATCTTTTATTTTTTTCTCATCTTGAATAATATATAAATCATTCTGTAAAAAAGTGTTCTCTTCACATTATTAATAATTAAATCAAATTTCGTCGTTGTTTTAATTTTTATCTAATTAATTTAATTGAATTTAATTAATATTATCGTTTTATGTTTAAATAATATAAGAAAGGAGGTATGTTCAGAAATATGTTGTTTACTCTTTTGTAAATTGCGACCTTTTATTTAGATCTCTACACAAATCTCGTTAGGTTTAATTAGAGATTAATGGGGAATTATCAGTAATCCGAGCAATCGGATATCTTCGTAAACGGGGGTTGTTATTCATCCCACATAAATGATGTCGGCTCCCCCGCAAAGTAAGACGAGCCCGTTAACCCGCAGTCACATTATCCATGTGGGAAATTTTACTCGCTGTCACTATCACTTTCGCTTCCTTATCCTCATGATCCTTCGGGACGTATTGATTGATCTCTAAGTATATCGGTCATATCGATTGTCACATCGATCTCCTCCCTTTCTCTCTCGACATTTTTATCGTAATTTCCGCATTCTTCATCTACTTACACGCATATAATTAAACACACGTGTGTTCTTTTATCATATTTTGCTTACCAATATCTTAGAAATTAAATTTTTTATTGTTTAAATAAATATGAAAAGATATGTATTTAAATGAATGTAAGTAATTAATTAAAAGATCATATACTTCTTTGACACATATTTTATATTCGGTTAGATTATTTTATCAAAATAGGAATTTAAATTTATATTAAGCATTGATATATATATATAAATTTATTATTACTTTATTTATTTATAATTAACTATTTTATTATTATTTATTATTTTATTATTTATTATTATATTATTTATTATTGTTATTTATTTTTTATAATTATTTATTTTATTATTTATTTTCTATTTATTTATTATACTTACTATTTATTTATTTCATATTTTACTGTTTTATTATTTTTACTTTTAAGAAAAAATAAAAACTTTGAAGAAACGAGAATATTTTATGATAAATCATGTTATTTAATTTCTTATTTTTACAAAGAATTTTAAATTAAAGAGAAAGATTTTCTCTTTGAGTGGAAGAGTAACATTTTATTCCCGAAACTTTTCAATTAATCACGTTTGACCTTCGACCGCGCACCGATGCACGATCGAATCGCAACAACTTCCTGTTCTCTCCTTATCTCTCCCCTTCCGTTAATTGACCGTCCGTCGATTCTTAATTATTCGACGGATCGCCATTGACCTTCCCATCGGTGTTCCTCCTCCCCCTTTCCCTTCCTCGTGCAACGACTCTCTCTCTCTCTCTCTCTCTTTCTCTCTCTCTCTCTCTCGGACAATCAGCATCGGTTTTCTGTCGGCGACGCTCCGGGCGTCCTTAATGGATGCTAATTCGACGACGACGGTATTACGGTGGCGTTTCTTAATTAGCGGTGCGCCGCGGCCGCCAGAGTGATCGGCCTTCCGTACTTAATTACATGCTTCTGGACCAAGAGAATGGTAGAATATTTTTTTTTTTTTTTTTTTTCCCTAGTACACCGGCGTCATCGTTAACTCATTTTTTTTCGGGTTCGGTAGTTTTCTAAGCTCACTCGGGTCCTTTCCGGTCCTAACATAAGACGTAAGCGAGGCCGCGGTGCCAAGACTGCCAAGAGCGAGTTTTTCGGGCGACGTTTGGAAAGGAATGGGCAGGAGGGGAGGGGGGGGGGAGGAGGAGGAGGAGGGGAGAAGGTCTCCCGAAGTCCATTAACATTCGGCGCGGCAAATTACAAGCCGAGAGACACTAATGGACCCGACACACGGGTGGTTGGGCCTCGGTCCATCGAGCATTGATGGTGGGTGGTGATGCTGGCTGGTGATCCTGGTGCCGAGAGAAGAATTGTATCCTTCCTCTGTCTCTATTCCGGTAGGGCCCGAGGACCCAGATGAGTTTTCACGATACTACCGTGTCATTCCGCCGAGGAGGACCTCGCCGAGGAGGGGCGGTTCGGTCTTACGGGACTCGCTTTATTCGCCGTAAACGGTTTCGTAATCTGTCTTGGTTTTTTTTCGCGCTACAAAAGGAACCGTTTTTATTTATCGTAATCACAATTTCTATTCGCGCATCACAGTGCAAGCTGTTTTTATATTAATTTAATGTAAGACTTTGATTATTTTAATTTAATTTTTTTTTTTTTTCTTATTTATCATTTTATTATTTATATTATTTATATTATTTATTATTTAATTTTATTTCCTTTAATATATTTTTATTTTATATGTTTCGTATTAGACCTTTTTTTAAAAACAGCATACATAAAATATAATAAATATATTATTGAAATTGTGTAGCAGAATAAAAGAAAGAAAGAAGATAAGGAAAGAGATAAATAAACGCTTTGCTGACCGATTGTAAAATCTCTCTATAATCTATTAATTTGAAATGTCACGAATGAAGAGAATAATTCCCATAAAGTTATATTTTTTTTCTTCTTTCTTCTCTTCTTCTCTTTCTCTCCCCCCCCCCTCTCTCTCTCTCAATCTTGCATTTTAATGATATATATCAATTTTTTTTCATTATTAATTTTTTTATTACCTTGCTTGTTATTTTATTTATTTTAAATTTTAAATCAATTAGCAGGAAAAAAATTACGAATATTTCATGGCGAAATGGAAGTACTCGCGCGCGAAACTAAATACATTAATTGTAAAACGCTCTGATAGAAATTGATTTCGTTTTCGTACGTGATGTGAACGAAATATAAGTTAGAAACTAGAAAGATTAGTGGCCAAATGAAATACGAGGCTCGTTTTTACCTGGCCTCGGGTTCGGTAAATCGCTACGTTAGGATCGTAAGATCAATAGGAGATTCTAACCCGTTATTATTAATGAGAAAGCTTTCTTCTTCAGGAATATAAATTACACCAAACTCGATATTATACGAAGTATCAACATTTCTCTCGCTTATAATTCAAAAAATTTAATTAGGATCTCATTATTTATTAAAAGTTTTATCTTTTTCATGACACAATTTTTTTATACAAATTAATTTCAAAAAACCTTATATGATTACGTCATATTTTCGCGAATGTGGGATAGTTAGTTTTGCGAAATAATTTCATCTTCATACATAACCTATAATACCATTTTTGCGGATCCTTTGACTAATCATTTTGGGATCGATTTTTAATGACGTTTAGATGGGGTATTATGTATATATATATTTTTTTTTTCCACTTTTAAAAATATCTCCGTTAGCAAAACATTGATACACGAATCGGATACCTCCATCGTCGTTATATGTGCTGTAAGTTACTTTTTTTTTTTGCGCCCTGAGCGATTACGTATAGCGACATTGAGTGATCGATCATTCGCCGGCGAAAAATCGCTCGCGCTCCTCGCGATACATAAAACGATCCGCGATCGCGGCGTGTCCGCTTTTCGACGAGTGCAATTGCTCGTGTTGATGGTGGCCGGAAAAAGCGGCGGCGGCCGATCTCTCTCGCAAAAAACCGGCCGATCTTGGTCCGGTCGAGTCATTTATGCGACCGACGAAGCGTGTTGACCACGGCTAAGAGCCACCAATAACAGCTGTCTTTACCCCTTTTTCTCCTCTCTCTCTCTCTCTCTCTCTCTCTCTCTCTCTCGTTCGTCTCTTGTCTCTTTCTCCTTCGGATACTCTTCCTTCCTCCCAGTTTGCTCTCCGCTTCATTCGTTCGTCGAAGTAATTCGAACTCGTGCCGAAAGAAACTTGGGGATTTATCGCAGCCGAATGCCTTCACCTTCGAAGAGTCGTCAGTTCCGGTTCCAAATCCACTAGAGTCGATCGATGTATAAGCGATCCTTATTTTTCGCGATCAATTTATAGTGATTATCTCACACAATTATAGCGAAAAAAAAATTTAATTAAAGAAACGACACTGCCATTTTTATTAACATATTTAATTTAGTAGTTTTTTTAATTAAATTTTTTTTTATTTTATATTAATTTTTGTTTTCAATTTTTTTTTTTGATAAATTTTTAATTTTAATTATTAATTTTTATTATTTAATTAAATTATTATTATTATTGATAGAATATCTCTAAAGAAATTTGGCGCGAAATATTCTTGTGCCTCTCGACTAGTGCTGACAAAATAATAATTAACGATGCCGTTCTCTCACCAAATCTCGTTATGAAAACATCGACTCCTCGATCCTCATTCGTTTGCAACAATTATCCTCTTGAGCGGCGACGGCTCATATTTCTCGACATCCGGAAATCATCCATCTCGACGAGAGGAAAGTATAGCGTACGGTATACTTTTAATGATGTTGATTTCTCATCGAAAATATTGCCGTGAGGTAATACTTGATTTTTTTACACATTAATGCTTCATGTTGTGCAATCTAAAGCTTAAAAAGAGACTTGTATAATTTTTCACAAATTTATATTATATATATATAGAAATTTTTTTCGCAACAACCTTGTCGGCAATTTACATTCTGAATCTATAATTATTCGGCAAAATTGTTTATATTTTTTTTTGTACAATGTCCAGATGAGATTGAATGCGAGCAATGCAAAATTGGTCGAACTCGTCGTACGAAAATTTATCGTATGTTATCAAAAATTTCATTTCTGCCATAAATGATCGATGTTAAAAAAATTAGAAAAAAGAATTGAGATACCAAATATAATTCTATAAATTTGAATCTCTCTCTCTCTCTCTCTCTCTCTCTCTCTCTCTCTAATTTCTCTCTCTAAAAGTACACAACTTTTGTGCACTTATGTGCGATGCGCATAACATAACCTTAATCGAAGGATGCAAACGTCATTGCTGTCAATATTGACATATGCGAGATTGTAGGAAAGAAGAAAGAGAGATATATCGCCGATATACGATGACATCGGGAGAGAAAAGGGATGCCTCCTGCGAGATCCTCGATTCGAGATACTCGAGTTCGTTTTGCTCACGCTTGACTTTGCGTCCCGTCTGGGACTGCCGGGTTATTACCGGCTAAGTGGACGATTCGTAATGACACCGGAGGCTGCCATTTTAGGATTAAGTGCCGCGCATTATCGGCGGGGGATGACGGTAGTCGCTTTTATACATTTCTTTTTGCCCTCCTCCTGCCTCTCTCTCTCTCTTTCTTCTTTCCTCCTTCGTAAAAATTGCGCCGCGAATATTTTTAGAGGAAAAAGTCGCGCTCCCCGTAACGTGCGGCGACTACAATCTCGCATGTGTCAATATTGACAGCAATGACGTTTGCATCCTTCGATTAAGGTTATGTTATGCGCATCGCACATAAGTACACAAAAGTTGTGTACTTTTAGAGAGAGAAATTAGAGAGAGAGAGGAGATTCAAATTTATAGAATTATATTTGGTATATTTCTCAATTCTTTTTTCTAATTTTTTTAACATCCATTTATAGCAGAAATGAAATTATTGATAAAGATACTTTTAAGGTCAACAAGCATGTTTTTTTTTTTTTTTAAATCATTAATCTTGGAGTCGACGTTCTGCAAGTTTTGCTTAAGAAACGCCTAATTTCTTAGATAGTGTATATTAAGAGGAAAAAAATAGTCTCTACAAAATGTTTATATATAACACGGATATAATTAATAAATGAACGATCGAAACTTTGAATATCACCGTCTTATTTGTTAAACGCTCTGTATTCGTATTTACTTTATGCGCGATATGAAGGCACTTGACATTCTGTCGCGAAGATTCTATTTGTTTGTTTACTTTATGTGTGGCTCACTCAAGTTCGATATATTTGTATTACAAATTGCTTTTCTAATGTAATACATTTTATTGAACAGTCTTTTTCTATCTCGAAATTTCATTATATAACATTTGTTCCTCTGACAACTTCTGACATGAGTGACACTCTTGTTCTGTATATTATTATTATTATTATTATTATTTTGTTATATATAATATTATATCATTCATTTTAAAATATTAAATAATAAATACCGTATTTAAATTAATATTATTATATTATAATAATAATAATATAATAATAATTATATATTGATAATAATATATATAAATAATATAATAATAATTATATATTGATAATAATATATATAAATAATATAATAAAAATAATGTAATAAATAATATAAATAATTTAATAATAAAATAATAAATAATACATAATTCTTAAATTAATAGCAAATAATATGATAAATATATAAATTAATGGTAAATACTATTAAAATCCGACACATCGTCATTGCCTCGGCATGTCGCACACATCACGTTTGTCAATTAAGCTCCCAAGATCGGTAATCTATTACCGAGATGTTACGCGCGACGTAATATCAGATGGTCGTTTAGATCGCGAAATCACGGAGAATGCAAACGGCCATTCATCATGCGGTGCCGCGGCGAAGGAAGGGGAGACGAGAGAGAGAGAGAGAGAGAGAGAGAGAGAGAGGCGGCGAGCGGGCGGAGGAGGGGGGGGGGTGCGGAGGCAATTTCGGCGAGCGATCCGTTAATTTCCGCGGATGATACCGCGCGCTCTATTATATTCTTTTTTTATATTTTATTTTATTATTTATTGAAAAATATTTAAAATGTAGATTTTAAAAGAAAATTAATTAAGTTAAATATTAAGAAAGGAGATTTATAAAGATAAAAATATTTTTCTGTTAAACTTTGAAAGTTTAAGGATGTATGTGACGTGTATCGAAATACTAATAAAAGCATTAAAATTTCATAGATTGTTCTACTATTTTTTCTGAATATTTGTGCAAAAACTAAGCACAATTCTTTTAATGGTTTGGAAGTTATTTAAATTTAAAGTAATTAAAAAAAATAATTAAATCATAATAATTAAATAATAAATTAAAATAATTAAAAAAAAAAATTACTGTTGATTCTTATGAAAAATCGCCTATTGTAGAACTTATTGACAAATTTGACAAAGAAAAAATATTACCAATGAAATAAAAATTTTCACATACATTAAGGAAATTCTAATAAATATTTGTGTAAAACTTGACTTAGATTCACTAATTCGTTTAAAAGTTATTCACTAAAAATTGTAAAAAAATATTATCTGTCTCCTTTTCTCTTTCAAGTTACTTCTTTTTCATTGTTTTTTTTTTTTTGCAGTTCATTTCAGAGGATATTCAGGATCAAGTTTTTGCCATAAATTAGAAAAAATATTAATTACAACTGTATTCTTTTACGAATATGTCAAAATCCATATTATTTTCTGATACTTTAATCTTTTTCATAATTTATTTCTTTAATTTTTCAAACAGTATAAACGTAAGGAAGACGTTTTCTTTTTAATTTTGACAATTTTTTTGCTACTATCGTACGTCCACAACATCCTTAAAATCCCCAAACCCTAGAAATATTAAATTAAAATCGTTAATACAAGGATATTATAAATCTGACAAATAATTTTGAGGAATAATATTAAAAAAGTCTCCTTAAAAAGGAAGAATCATATTTTTGCTGTATATAATTTAAAGAGAGACTCGGGTATAGCTTCTGCTAATTTATCGTGTGAACGAATTAAGAACTTTGTTCGCGGACTAGGAAGAGGCCACGGAAATTAGCATGGAACCAGTAGAACTTTGCACTCCCACGTTCTCGATCGCACAATGTACGATCATTTCAATAATCTTTATTACGCGAAACGAGGCTAAAATTGACGTAAGACACTCTCGCTTCCGTTTTGCGTTAGACACGAAATTCCCAAACAGAATTTGAGTTCTTCTCAATGCTAAGATAATATTTATTCGCACAATCGGCAGGCATAGAAAAGAAGAAAAAATTAAAATTAAGATTAATTAGAATAAAATTCAAATAAAGATTATCCCTTTTAATAATTTCATTTTTCTCTACCATTCCTGACCGAGCTCTATGTTTTCTCGTTCAATTAGACTGCATCTCAATTTTATATCATGTTTGCTGACAATACGAGGCATTCGAGAGATTCTATAGGCTTGTTTGAGTTATTACTTAGCATTGTTAGAGTTGTCTAGTAAAGGTCCAAAAAAAAAATGCTGGAGTGCCCGATAAAACACGTTATAATTAATGTGATAATTAATAGCTATATTCTCACGCATTATCAAGTATTCACAATACACACACACAAATATCAGACTTTTTTTATCATCCTAAATTATTATACCAATCACGTCACATTATTAATAAGCAAGTATTACACGATAGACATTATGTCATAAATGTGCCACGTGTGGAAAAAAAAAAAAATTTATCTTTCTCAAAGAATCATTTTTATTTTTATGATATGACATTTTTATAATATATTATACATTTTATTTTAATTTTTTATTTAAGTTCTAAACCATTCGTACCATCGCGCATGCGTGCAACGAAAGACTGAACCCGAGACTTTACTCAGGATTATGGCTTTTTACAGTAGCCGGTTTAACGCAGTCGTAAAATAGAAAAAAAAAAAAAAAAACGGATCTTTAAATTATTGGATTAATAAAATGCTCCCCTTGAGATCACACGCTCATCGTATCATTGCGTATCAGGAGCAACGTAAAACTGATAATTTGCATAACACGAATCTAGCAGATCCCGCATGGCTTAGTGATAAGGGAGAAGGTATCTATTCTCGATCGTTTGCGCTTATCTATTGCATTTGCAGGAAAAATATCTATCTGCGTATTTACAAGATTATTTTAAGAAGGGACGTACGTATGTTGTAACATTTGTATCGATAATTACAATCTGGTTTACGCGACGTTGCCGATCGGCTTATCGCGTTAATGACATTCTTATGCGTTTTTGAAGGAGACGTTGATTCGTAATGAGCGTATCGTGCACCAAGCTTGAACGGCAAACTAATACATATTTTTTGTAATTTATTCTGTAATTTATTTAAAAAATATTTAAAAGGTTGCAAATTTTTTTGAAGACGTTTTTTTAAAATAGATTAATTAAAATATTAAGAAATAAGATTTATAAAGGAAAAAGGAAATGCAAAAGATGTTTGTATGACAAACTATTATATTTTTTTATAACTTATTAAAAAATATTTAGAATTATATAAAAATATATAAAATATATAAAAATTGCAAATTTGAAGAAATTTCAAAGTAAATTAATTAAGATATTAAGAAATAAGATTTATGAAGATATTTTATAAAAATATTTTATTTACTACTTACTTTGAAGGTTTAAAGTCTTAAGATATTAAAAATATTAAAATTAATAAGGATATTATATAAATGTAATAAATAATATTAAAGGGATTTTTGGAACATAGATGAAATTAATTTTTTAGAGAAATTAATTATTAAATTTAGATTCAAATAAAAAAATATTATTTTATAAAATAACATTTATTTTATATACAGATAAAATACATATATGTAACACATCACTCAATAAGTCCCCGGTCTGACACATAATGGCAACATTGTTGGCAGACCCACGTGATTTCTAAAAAAAAAATTTGTTTTTCTTAGTTAGACCGGAGATTTATTGAGTGATGTGTTATAGGAGGGGAAGGAGGGGACGTTTACGTCGAATTTATTTGCGAAAAAATATATGAATCTGTCAGTGTCTGTTTCTAATGCAAAAAAATTATTCCACAAAAGAATATTATTTTAGCTCTATACGAAACAATGTTATTTTAATTTTATAATGTTTTTAATTTCTTAGAAAAATAGATAAAAAAAAAAGATTCTGCCAATTGACAATAAAATAAATTAAAAGTTGTACTATAAAATTATCAGTGTTTTTTTTTTTTTATAATAATATGCAAAACATGTTATTTCTAAAATAAATTAAGACTTTGTTAATTAAAAGAGCTTATTTTTATTTTAATAATACTTATCTAAACTAACCCAGTTTAATTTAATTTATATTAATATAATAATTAAAATAATATTTCACTTTACTTGAATCTAAACTTATAATAATTAATTTCTCTAAAAAAAGATATTTTATTTATTTATGTTTTAAAAATTTCCTTACTTGCTAGATTTATATAAAATATTCCTTTACTAATTATTTTAATTTAATATTCTTACGGTTTTAAGACGTGAAAGTTTCATAGATGAAATATTTATATATGGGAAACTTTGACAGCGATTCTCTAAATTCTTAATTCAATTTAATATATTTATTTGCCAAAACTTGATTCTAGAAATTAATTTTCAACTAATAAATTCTATTATTTTACTAAGTACATAATAATATTTCCGAAGTAAACGAGTTCAAAGGCACGCTTCAAACTCGAAAGCAGCGAGTGAACTCGTTTCATAATCGCGTCGCAATTTGCCTTGTGCCATAAGAGGAGATAACGAAGATCCTTTCGAGGTAACGAAGGAAAAGTCTTTATGGTCGGCCATAAAAAAAAAAAAAAAAAACCACATAGGAGAAGACAACAAGTTACCTTAAGGGTACTAGTTCCCCCTAGGCTTCTTGGCATATCGATGGGACTTCCATGTAAAAGCCATGATCGATCGCAACTCGCAATATATGAAGTGCCCCTCGTCCGGCGATCATTAGGGCCCGTTAGAACATCGTCTTTTTTTCGTTTCGAAAGCCGAGGCAGAACGAAGGGAATATAATTTCCTTGCTGAGAAACCGCGATCGTCGTTGGAACGATATTCGTGCATCCGCTCTGTCACTTGGTAAGGATTCCATGAGGCTTTTTAATAGCCATTGATTTTATTTGAGATAAGATTATATATATTTTTTTTTTTTTTTTTTTTAGAGAAATTAATTATTATAAATTCAAATTTAAATGAACATAATATTATTTTGATTAGAATATTAACATAAGTTAAAATAAAAAAAATGAGTTAATTATTATTAAAATAAAATTGAATTAAATATTTTAATTAAATTAAAAATCAAAATTGTAGATACGAAAAATTCGCTAAATTTACAGAAGGCAAGAATAAAAGTCTTGATTTCAAGACAGAGAGAGAGAGAAGCTGTGACGAATGGATATCTCACCTCACGAAAGGACTTTGTTTCCTTGTCCTGGAAGGACAAGCGAGCTCCTCCCTTTTCTCATGCCGTGAATTCACGCGATGAATTTCGCAGAGATTCTAAAAGATGCAGCGCGCGAACTCTATAAGTATTTACGGTGAATCTAATGATACGTGTAACGCTGCTTCGGGCTTTTCATCCTTCATCATTCGTGGAAGTCTCGACCGCAATACGAGAGATCGTACTTTTCGCGAGAAAACGCATTATGATTCTCCTCGGAACCGCCCGTCTGAGTCAATTGAGAGGGGCTGTCTTTCTTCTTCTTCCTCTTTATTCTGTTTATTTATATAGAATGTAAGAGCGAGATGTAATGATATTAATGAAGGAGCTTGCATTTTTTTAGTTTTTCAAAAAGCATTTTTCAGCTTCAAAATTATGATTCCGAAGAAATTTCAAATTATTTACAGCTTTTTTGCTCAGATCAAATTTAATTATATCTATAAATAGCTAATTATATATAATTTTAATTATATTTACAAATATCTAATTATAAATAATTTTAATAATATTTATAAATAGCTAATTATATATAATTTTTATATTATTTTATTTTTAAAATTAATAAAGACAAAATTGTAATAAATCTATGAATTGATTGAAAATTTATTTTACTAAAACATATTCGATCTTTAAATGTAATATTTAAAAATTGGAAAAATATTTTTATATAAAAAAAATATTTTTTTATAAATTATAAAAATTAATAGAAAATTTCTCTGATGCTCTGAAGAGCAGAAAATATTAATTCTTTTCGTATTAGAATTTATATATATATATAAATATAAAATTTAATATACATAATAATATATATTAAAAAAAATATATATATATCCACTGTGAGATCGTTCCTTGAATTCAAGCGATTTTTTAAATTCTGTTTCAGTTGCACGTCGAAATACGTGGGGGAATACTGTCAACACCTGAATCCATGCTACACGGGATCGCGCTGTCAAAACGGCGGTTCGTGCAGGGTGCGCGAGAGCATCAGGGGTGGCACGCCATCGTTCGCGTGTTCCTGCCCCGTGGGCTTTACCGCCAGCCTGTGCGAAATTCCTATCGAAAATGCCTGCGACTCCTCGCCCTGCCTCAACGGCGCCACGTGCAACCTCAAGTCGTTGCACGAGTACGTGTGCACGTGCAGCACCGGGTATACAGGTGGGTAAATAATTTTTCTTGCAAATATAAAAGAGAAATAATTCTTCCACATCTCTTTAGAATAAAGTTAAGTAGATAAAATTTTCCTTCGTCTGTTATTGTCACTGGAATACCAGGGAATAACTTTTTCATTATTTGGAGAATTAATACTTGCGTGTGTATCGCGAGTGATTGGATCGATAAGACGATCAAGATCAACTCTCCATAACGGCTGTCAAAGGTGCGAGTGAAAAACCATGCGGATCCTTAAGCGGCCACAATTGCGTAAGACTTGTCAATGAATAGGTTGCGCATTAATCATCGAATACTTAAGTATGCTTATCGATTGGCGTGGGTTGAATAGCAAGGTTAATAGATAGACGGGACGATAAAACGCCTTGCAATTTACCTCCCTCTTCGATTCGCATTGTGTCGCACCTCGTAAAGAAATGGCGACAGTATACAGCACTCTTGCTGGGATCGAATTTAACGTGACATTTATAAATACCTAACTATATATTATTTTTAGAATTAATGGAGGGCAAAATCGAGGAAATTGCGAATAAATTTGTAAAGTGAATTTTATTTATATTATAAGAAAATTTATTTTATTGAAGCATATACGATTTTTAAATGTATTATAATTTATGGAAAAATATTTGTATGAGAATAAATGTAAATATTAAAAGTTAAAGGAAGAGATCATTTGCCGACATTGAAATGATGAATAATTTATTTCACGCATCAATATTAATTATGGTTATTAGATTGACACTTTGAATCAAATTTAAAAATTTTGTAAATTTTTTGAAGCTTCCATCTGCGAAGGAGACTTGAGAGACGAACTTTTATTTATGAATGCATAGAATTTATTTAACATGACATTTATAAATATCTAACTACATATTATTTTTAGAATTAATGGAGGGCAAAATCGAGGAAATTGCGAATAAATTTGTAAAATGAATTTTATTTATATTATAAGAAAATTTATTTTATTGAAGCATATACGATTTTTAAATGTATTATAATTTATGGAAAAATATTTGTATGAGAATAAATGTAAATATTAAAAGTTAAAGGAAGAGATCATTTGCCGACATTGAAATGATGAATAATTTATTTCACGCATCAATATTAATTATGTTTATTTGATTGACACTTTGAATCAAATTTAAAAATTTTGTAAATTTTTTGAAGCTTCCATCTGCGAAAGAGACTTCAGATACGAACTTTTATTTATGAATGCATAGAATTTATTTTTGTATAATTTTGGTGTATAAAATTTGACTCTTGCTCAATGAACGGATCAAAAATTAAAGTAATTGATATATATATATATCTCTTTCTCTCTCTTTAAAATATATACGAGCAATGAGCATCGCTTGTGAGTCGTAGCTGGCAGATCGCAGAAGCAAAGACATCTCGACCACGTAGGGAACAAGTAGCGACTCTGGTAATTAGTTCCGCTAATCAGTGGCTCGCGAGAGCGAGGGAGAAGGAGGGGGGGGACGCTCACTTCTTAGATACATGCATCCGACATTATCGCCGTTTTAAGGGACGTCTCTACTTGTTACAGTCGGCAAGAAACGTCGAGCTAATTTATTCTTATCTTTGCTGGAATCTATCATCATCTATAAATTTTTATTTCAACCTCTCGCGCGCTTGTGTTTTCTCAAATCTTATACAATTAATCGCTTGTCGATATAAGCGTACATTTTATCAAAGAAAAAGGAAAGAATAAATTGCAATTGCTAATGGTTAAATAAGAGGCAAATTTGATGATGGTTATTTCAAAAAATAAATTACATACACTAGTTTAGTGCCTGATCTATATCTAATTCCATTATCCTGTGACACGAAATTTATCAAGCACTGAGTATTTAAGAAATATCTAAAATTATAATCAAAAACATTGTTTTTTAATTTGATTCCAGATACTCTTTCAATATCTATTAAAATTTAATTTGTTAACTGTTTATTTTTCTATTGTTTTTATAGTTAAGTTATTATAATCAAATTGTAACTAACGTTATTGTTATCTTACTTATAAATTGTAGATTAATTTTTTTAAATTAATTTTTTAAAATTAATCTTAATTATTAATTATTTAAATTAATTATGAATTCTTAACAGTTAGTTTTTTTCCAAGTTTTACATAACAATTGAAGATCGATTGTATGAAAAAATTTAAATGGAAAATTGAAAATTTTCTATATCTATAAAACGCAAAACCCTTCAAATCTTATTAAAATAAAATTCCTTTGAAACCAAATGAAGATTAAGTCATCCGAAGGGAGGAGTTTGTATCTTCAAACTTCATCTTCAAACTGCGATATAAGTTCCCGATATATTAACTTGTCGTTGTGCATGCGAGTTTTTTCGATCGCATAATAATGCTCGCCAGTACAAGAGATTGAACAGCGTTATTTCTTTTTCTTTTTTTTTTTTCAGGCGAGCACTGCGAACGGCAGGATTACTGCGCCTCGTCGCCATGTCGAAACGGGGCCGAGTGTCGCTCGCTTGAGAACGGCTACAAGTGCACGTGCGCACCGGGCTTCACGGGACCGAATTGCACGGACGACATCGACGAGTGTGACAGGGACCCGTGCAGACACGGTACCTGCAAGAATATTCACGGATCTTACAAGTAAGTCGAGAACGACATTCTTAACTTAGTCGACGTTCACGTCTCTATCGCGCTTCGCAAGCGATTGAGTTGACAGCCAAGTGAGCATTTCGATCGGAATTCGGGGACGTTTTTCTTTTTTCTTCTTTTTTTCTTTTAAATTGACCGTTGGATCTTGAAGATACTGCTACGTGATTATCAGTGGAATGTTGAATGTTGTCTTCTCGAGATACTCGAGGAACCGGACTTTCTAATTATCTCCATACGTCAGTGTTCCTGGGAGAAGATTATTCGGCTTGTAGATATTAACGCGACATTCACTCGAATCGAGCGATTTTACGAAGCATCTCTCGATAAGTAAGACACGCATCGAGATTCCATTCTCGAACAAAGCTTGAAATTTTGCTTAAGAAAATACAGGTCTTATTAAGCACTCTCGTTGAGAGTACAGAACAGTTGATGCATCTTAATGATCGCAGCTCGGCCGAGAAATTTCTTATTTGTCCGGGTTTGCGCGCGTGCATCGCGTGAACGTGCACGGTCACGATTGAAGCCGCGGATAATCGATTCTATGAGCAATCGGGGATCTGCATATGTGGAACGATGAGGGGGAAGAGAGGAGGTTTGCGGGTCCGCAACAAAGAAGGCAACTAAGAACGCCGTCACCGTCATCGCTCGGCTTGTCGAAAAACGTCGTCGCATTCGGAGAAAGAGAAAGAGAGAGAGAGAGAGACGTAGGAGGTGGTTATCCGCTGGCCTCCTCCGTCGCAATTACCAATTGAACACGGTCGCCGGTATGTGCGAGGAGACGCGATGCAACGAGGATTCATCGGCTCGATCCCACGGCCCATTATTGATTTGTCCCTAATTCGGCCACGTCAAAAATTGCCTCCGTTTTGCTCCGACGTGCAATCGCGAAGGTGTACGAGAAAGGACGCGGGAAGATTGAAGCATCGTGTCGGAGAGAAAGTTTAGTGTCTTACAGATAAGATTGTTTCCATCCCCCAAGTAGTTTTTCGAAAGGAAAGATAGATACTGTACAAAATTGATCAAAACCTTGGACAGGGTGTCTGTGGCTTTTTTGCAGACACGCTTCAATTTTCAGACGATCTATCTTACAATTAATCATCAGAGTTCTTCTGAAAGTTTAGAAGAGTGTGTGTTTGAAAATCCAGGTAGAATCTTCAAAATCCTTTTAGATGATCTGTCTCAATCATCGGATTCTGGACCTGAAAATTCAGGTAAAAGAGTGTCTGAATTTTTAGAGAATTTTTTAGAATGTAGGAAGAAGGTAGTCGGACTATCCAGCTTGCGTGTGTTTCGAGAAGCGTTTCTGATATCACGAAGGCTACGACGTAATAATGACATGGCTTCTCGGAAGCTACCAAACATGGAAACACGAGAATCAAAACGCGCTGGAAGATCAAAAGGTGGAAGATCCCGCCCGTTGATCCGCGGGCACGCGGTGGCATGAGTTCCGGTCTCCGAGGATTGGCGAAAAAAAAAGATAAATATAACAGAATCTCAGGAGCGAGGAGAGAGAAAAGAAGAGGGGGAAAAAGAGAGAGAGAAATTTACCGCGGAAAAGAAACGAGCTCGCCAAAAAACAGGTTTCACTGGACTTAAGGCCCCTCTGCCCTTCGGGAAGACCATAAATCCGCGCTTTGTTGAGATTGGGTCGAGATTAATCGAGAAGCCCGAGTCCGGACTGACCGCGCCGGACCAGATAATGTCGCTGGTCTGTACATTATATTGAATTATATATCTCGGTTCGACGATGCCCGAGACTCCTTCCAAGAGTGCGTGTATAAAGACGCTTCGTGTATTTTTAAATCGCTTCTTATTCGGCAATGGCGAGAAGTTGGCGCATCGACATCCCCGATTTTTCGCGAGATAAATGTATTAATCGGCATTTTTGTAAAATAAAAAGACATAACTCTGTATCAAATCCAGAAAAAACCTTTTAAAAATTTAAATAAGGAACATTTTTTTCACGTATATTTAGATATTTATTTTTATTGATCAAATTTTCCAATTTTGTATACATATATATTAATTTTTATATATCGTCATCATTAAAAAATACTTTATATATATATAATAAAATTAAAAACTTTAATTACTAAAAATAAATACATTTATAAAAAAATTATCTTTTTATTTAAAATACTTTTTCTCAACTTGATTATAGTTACGTATTTCCATCCTACAAAAATTGTCGATTAATATATTTATCACTAATCATATACCACAAGAGAAACGAGAACATATCGAGCTGGATTAATCAAGATTGGTGCAATCAAGGTCTTTGGTGTGTATGCACTTAAAGATGGGGCGAGAAGCGAACGCTCTGCCGCCGATTTCACGGCAGCGAGCCGGGCCGCGGTAACGTTCAATCGGGCCTAATAAAGAGTTTGATGTGGCATACCTGACCGCCAGGTGGTGTCGGATGGGAGATACTGTGCTATTAAATTGTTACGTAGGATACCGTACTCGGATACCGTAATGCCGCCGTCGTCGTGACGCGAGGGCGAAACCAGCACCGTGAAATTTCCACGCGAAAATATAATTGAACAACGCGAAAACCTCGTCCGACACGAGTTTTCTTTTTTTCTGCCATATAGATGACTAGCTTTTCGCAAGTTTATGTTGATTGGCTGATTTTCTTTCATGAAGGGAGGGGAGAGATTGCCCCTCCTCCTGCCCCTACTCCTATCCCGAAAAGATTCTAGCCTAATCCAACCAAACTTTACTTTTAAACTGAAAATAGGTTTAGGTTAGGTTAGAATTTTTTCGGAGTGAGGTTGCAGGGGGAGGGGCAAAGCCTCTTCTCCTCATGCGTAAATGTTGTAAACAATCTCAATAAAAAAAAAAAAAAACAGATTATTACACGAATTTTAATATCGAACTTCAATTATTTATGTATTCTAAACCAATACTGTTCCCTACTTCTTTCTTGCGGGGAATTACCCAGAAGAATCTTTTCTACAACAATTTAAGTGGCGATATAAACGATGATGTGTTATCTTTTAGTTTTACCTTAATTTTTTTTATAAAATCGCAAGATAAAAATGTAAGATTCTTCTATTATAAAAAACCGGTTGAAGTTCCTAGATATCTAATTTATATCAAGCGATGAGTATCCGTACTGTTGAATTAACTTACGAAGAGTAAACGCGTCCTAATGATCTTGCCTTTGCCTCGTCCTTCAAACAATAGGGGCAAATTGTTGCGTGGCGAAGGAACAAGTGGGTGAGAAAGCTGGTAGGAGGAGGACGTCTGCACGTGCGTTGTTCTCGCGGGGCAGGATGTGATTTATGAAATAATCTCCCTGAAGTAGAATTTAATTGAGCGGAGGCGAGGCAAAACGAAGACCGGTGGTGTTCCTTAACCCCGGCATGGATTAACGGCGGATCTTGATCAAGCGCGGCCTCCGCAGCAATTTTGGGGCCCGCACGACGTTACGTATTGACCCCGTGGGGTCAAATTCCTCGGAGATTCTAGTTGAAGCTCGCACCTGGCCTTTTCGCCTTTTCACCAAATGTCACGAGTATTTCGCGTCAGTACCTCATATCGACGTTAGAAAGAAGTACACTGTTTATAAACTCTCTCTTTGTCTCTCTTGTTTATATGCATCTCTTGCAGGATTTTCATGAAAAAAAAATTCTTTATTAATTTATTTAAAAAAAAAAAAAAAAAATACTTTAAAAAAATATTTGAAAAAATATAAATTAATTCTTGATAATAAAATTATATAAGTATATCTAGGACATGTCGTCCATTCCGTAAGGCTTGAGCGGAGTAACGAAGAAATTGAGACCCGTTCTCACAACCTTGCTCACTTTGTTGTTGCGGCGCCGCCAAGCACGTACGATCCTGAACGTCACCGCGTTTTACGTGTCGCATCCCCCATCCCAGTAAAGAAGCGAGCTATCCGAGGATAGCGCTTTCCACGCGTTGAAGACCTAGACGAGGTCACGCCCCGGGTCGTCGAGCGGTCGCGAAGCAGGAGTCGTTTTCTCGTGGGGAGGAAAAAAAAAAAAAATGAGAAGGATCTCGGAGCGTTTCGGAGAACCCGTTTTTCCCTGATAGCGACCGATAACTACGTGACCGGCGTGGTTACGGCGGGCATTTTCGGATTTCGCCGCGTAACGCCTCGCTCGTTATCGTGAAGATTTGTCCTACACCGCGATAGCGTAGTCACAAGCTGTCAGACCGATATCTGTCTCGTAGAATATTACTATTCTTATCCCGCGGACGGAGACTTCGTCTTGCATCGTAAACATAGCGCGATCCAAAATCCTACTGTGACCCTCTCATGATATATTTTTAGAGAACCGGTTCGAATAAAAAAAAAAAAGGTTGACAGCAATATCGTGTATTTCATTTGAATGATAAAAAGAAAATATGCGAAATAAGTGTATTTGTTAATCAGTTTGAAATTTGTAAAATAATCCTTGCAAGGGAAATTTTTGGCGGGAAGAAAAGTAGAATAAGTATAATTTTTTTTTTCTCGTATAAAAAATATAATTTTCTTATATATGATTATTTAATTAAAGCTTCGCAAAGATTTTCCGTATCAATTTCTCGAAAATAGCTTGTAAAATCGTATGGACGGAAAGTGCAAATCTTATTCTTAACAAGCGAACACTCACATCTATGGAAGGTAAAGGAAATCCGGATTAGAGGAATTGATGTGAGAATAACTTAACGGATGTAATTGCGCAAACGGGTATTGAGGGAAATTTGCAACGCCATCTCATGCATCTGGCGTGCGGACTCGCGAGAAAAAAAAATGTATCTCGCACGAAGGGCATATCGCGAGATATGCTTTAGCGTGACGGCCGCTTCATTCTTGCCGCTCGTTTTAATCGCAACTCGGCGTGGAGCGGACGTGACGGATTAATTCGCGCAACGTTTATGCGCACGGCAAAACATCTGCCTCGATTTAGGACACCCTATATATCCCCGAGACAAGTTTTGTTATATTGTTTTTTTGTTATTTATATAAATTATTTTTAATTGTTAATAAAAAGACTCTATGTATATCATCGTGGATTTTTTTATTCAAATATTTCAAAAATAACGTAAAATTAATTTATTATATAAATAGATTTTTCTTTTTCCTCTTGCTATTAATAAATTATTTTTTTCTGATCTTTCGCTTTAAATCGAAATAGCTTGCATTAATGTCGTGTCTTAGAGAAAAATTAAAAACGTTAATATATTGGTATATTATTTTTAATTATTTTAAGTTATACTTTAAGTTTGTTGTGTTAGAGGCTTTGTGTTAATATAAGGCTTTTCTTTGTTAATATTAGTATATAATTGTTTTTTATTTTTAATAAAAAATAAAAATAAAATAAATAAAATAAAAATAAAAATATTTACAAATTGAGAATTTATCGAATATTTAATTATTCATTTTTACATGTTTAATTATTCATCATTTTTATATAATTTTATTTAACATCAGCGAATTGTTGAAAAAATGTTTCCGCGAACATTGAAGTTTCAGATCGATATTATTTTGCTACATTCAATTTTCAACGATATATTGATTGAGAAGATAAATTTGTATCCTATCTTTTATTCTCGAATAAACGATAGAGATCAATTTTTTCTATATCGATGATCATAATTACGCTCGAGGAATCATTATTACTCACGATCTCGCGAAAAACGCGTCTTACAAAAAATTGAAATTGATCGGCATACACGTAATTCTTCTCATTTATGCTTCTTATATATATATCAGAATAATCGAGGATAAGTTTCGCAAATCGTCGAAGAGCGAATCGAACGATTAACCGTAATAACATCGTCAGCCGAGTGTATCGGGCAGGAGAGATCAGGCTTCAAGGGCGAATTCTTTCGCCTTCCTTCAAGTTCTAATGATACACTCGCAGCTGTAATCATTTGTCGCCCCATTTATATTCATAGATGATGAGAAAATCGCGTTACGTTTTCCGAACACGCATGGCGAGTAAGTTTCTTTCAGTTAAAAAATCGATTTCTCATGTCTTGAATAGGAATGAGTCCATTTTTTTATATATATTTTCAAATATTTTTATTTTTAGAAAATAGATTTTTTTTTTTTTTTTTTTTTTTTTTTTTTAATCAAAAAAAAAAAAGGATTTTTAG
>JBCAUJ010000005.1:2417125-2431165 GCA_038406275.1 Cataglyphis albicans | reverse complement strand
TTTTTTAGAGATTTTTGCTCGGAAAATCTATATAAGGATTCGAATCACAAAAATATATTGTTTGAGAGACGCGATTCTAAGCAATCCAAGCATTCAAGGCAATTCCATTTGCTTTTTCCGATATTTTCTCAAAGTCCTTTTCACAATTTCCATTTTAACATTGCAATTAAAAATTACAATTGAGTAGAATACTTAAAACACTTTGCAAAAGCAGAAGAGATTTAATTAAAAATTGATCAACATTCGATTTTTATTGACGTTCTGGCGTCAATAAAATAAAAATTAAAAATGAAAAAAATAAAAAATAAATAAATAAAAAGAAAATAAAATAAAAAAAAGGATACGAATTTCGAAAGAGGGAACCGCTTCGGCTGAAAGTCTGAAAATTTGGAATAAAAATGAAATTTTTGACAAGTACACTTATTTGAGGCAAATTTTTGGTTTCCTTGTATCGGATAGATTTTAATAGGAATCTATTCTGTATGTGAAAAAATCTTGGAAAATTCGTACACGTTGTTGTTGTTCATGCCTCAAACACAAACGATTTTCCCGCGATTTTCCATCGGCATTCATGAACATTTTTGTGACGAATGTAAACCGCACGCCACCCGTTACATTTCGCCGCGAAATAACGCGCGATCCTCCAACCGAAACAGAACCGTCAGTTGAAGGATTTATCGTGGATCGCGATGACAGGCTCGATCATTCATTCCGGAAACTGAAATGGAATCTATTAACGCGTTCGCGCTGTCACAGCGCTGTCACGTTGCCCGCTCTTTCAAATTTTCCGTAGAATGGAGGGAGGCGAGGCTGTTACATAAATCATCACATGATATATTGCATTGCATTTGTCGACTAACTTGATTATATGAACAATTGATATACGACGAGATTGAGAATCTTTCGGAATGCATCAAGTACAGGAACATCTCCTAAATCGCTCAATGAGTATCAATAAAAAGATTCAGGCAGGGGAAGCAGGTGCTACACACGCGACCACCGAATTCACCTTGTTACACGAAGATGACCGTAATCAAACATCGCGTATCAGCGCGACTATACGAGGAGGAATGTTATTAACCAGAGGGTACTTAATATTCCGTCGGAGGATGCTTTCATCGTGAAATTTGATGGCGTCGTAAAGACGAAGCCAGAATCGAGCCTCGCTACTCACGAGGCTTTATTCTTCTCTCTCTCTCTCTTTCTCTCTCCTCATCACGAGCGCAATCGCTCTCTCGCGGATCCAATCTTCTTCCCTCCGTCCGCGCTCCATTTTCACGTCAATTAAATCGCCGGCGAAGCCCGTATCAATTTTTCGGCGCGCGGCTAATGACAAAACGTCAACGGCCACCACCGGCAACCGGGTCTTCGGGATAGACTTACGCGAGCGATTTCCGGACCGAGACTCTCGATTAATTCCGGGCCCTCTCATTTTTTTTTTTTTTTCTTCATCTACCTGCCGAGAGAGAACGCGCGTTAAGGGAGCCCCCTGCCCCCCCCCACCCCCCTCCCAGGAAATAGCGACTTTTTGTCGCGACGCGCGAGAGCTGCGTGTTTCTGGACCTTTGAGAAATGGCTCGGTCTTTTCCCTCCGATGTCCCATCTGTGTTCTTCCTTCGTGGAAGGCGATCTGTCTCTCTCTCTCTCTCTCTCTGTGGTATTTCTCCGCGCGCGGCTGTTCCTCTTTTATGACGCCCGCGACAGAACGAAATAAACGGCCGTCGAAGCCGATGGCGAAATTATGGCCAATCGTATCCGCTCTACCCGGTGCGTAAAAAGTGACTGCCATCGCGGAGACTAGATCGAGGGATATAAATTGTCCCGGGATATCGAATAAAAGAATGGCCCTCGAAGGAGGGCAGATTGTAGCTAGGAATGGCACGCAATCCTTCGCGGTTTCAAAATCTATGTAGTAAGCCATTTGAGTTTGAGAGAAAAACATTTTTTTTTTTTTTATTTAAATAGTTTTTCTCAAATTTAAATCAGTTATTGCATACACTTTGAAGTCTCATTACGTAAGTATTTTTTTTTTTCTAACTATTATCAATTAAATATGTTGGAAGAGAGGTTTCTCTGAATAATCCCCCGCAAGAAATAAGTAGAGAATGGCATTGATTTAGGTTCAGGAGATACAAATTGATGGTTGACATTAACGTCTTGCTGTGCTGTAATAATTTATTTTTTTTTATTGAAAAAAAAAAACTTTATTTATGGATGGAGGGGGGGGGGAGAGACTTTGTTTTTCTCTCTCTCTTTGCATTCTCACCTCGAAAAAATTTCAATCTAATCCCCAACGCAATTTTCAGCTCTAAAAGTAAAGCTGAATTTTTTGGGAAGGAGCAGAGCCCATGCAATCAATAAATAATATTTTTTAAGACAAAAATTCGCACGTTGAAAGCTGTTAACGAACTGCGAAAAATAGATGAAATCGATTATTGACAAAATGTCCATGTAAACAAACACTTTCTCTACTCCACAACAAATATAACGTGCATAAGCTTCATTTTTCTAAATGTCATTTTATAATACCTGAAAAAAAAAAAAAAAACATTTAAACTGTGAAACTTTAATTTATTGTATCTCTTAAATCAATGCCATCCCCCATTTATCTCTTACGGGGAATCACCTTTTATGCAGTTTTATCCATTTTACTTATCAATTTTTTTACCCATTTTAGTTATCATTTTTTTTTCTTTTTTTTTTTTTTTTTCTTTATGACTGCGGCGTCAGATTCATATTTTTATTTCGATCATGTGAAATGTTTATACTTGTTGATTAGGCTTTATCGGGAGAGATACGGGCGCTTCTCTCTATCGATTACCTCCATTAAGCTTGCACGGTCGTGAGCTAGGAAGCTTCTCGTGGCGACATAAACGCGCTGCGCGTCGCGGCTAGATTCTATCCTGAACACTGAAGTCTTAATTGGCGTTAAGGATTCAGTGCTTATCGAATGACTAATTAATTAAGACGACCGATCATTAATTAATTGCGGGGGAAAAATGCGGCTTGACTCGAGACGCGACTCGTGCCACTTCCTATTGTATATTATTTTAACTTTTAATTATATTACTTTATTATTATTATTATTATAACATGATATTATTTAACACGAAACATGTGAAAATATTAAAAACAAAATAAAGATTGAAAAATGATATATAATTTAAAACACTTAAAATATTGATAATAGATTTAAATATAAATTTTTATAAAGACATGAAGTATTTCAATAAATGATTAAATTCTTGGGATTCAGCAATTGAGATAAAAAAAAAAAAGATTAATGCTAACATTTTTATTAGAGCAATGAAGAAAATTATTATTTCTTTTCTTAATTAATTATGCGAAAATCTTTAATGGCGGAAATTTTTTCTTCTCAAACGAAATAATTAATTTGACATTTCTCATCACTCGTCAAATCATATAGGTTTTCATCAAAGTCAAGCACGGGGAAAAATTCAGGTCCACTTTCCAATTGTGGAACATTATAGCGAAACAAGATGTACTCTCGAGTACACAATGCCAGTATCTGCACTGTTCGCGAGCAATCTTGTTTTCTAGAATGCAATTGGAACGAATCTAACATTCTTGCTGAACCATTGAGAGAGCGCGCTATCATCAAAGAGAGAGAAAGAGAGAGATAATCTACGTGCGATCGAGCCTTTCGAAAATCGAATGTATCGGGAATCATTCGCGGTCAGTCACGCGGAATAATGGATTAGGCGAGGGAGAGAAGGCTCATTGGATGCCGTAACGTTTAGGATATCGTGTAGAGGTACTAGGGGTCGTCGACGACCCGCGGCCAAAATTCTGATCATCCCCTGGCACTTGGAAAACACGCCCCGCTGGGCATCCGTCCTTCTTTCTGCCCGTGGACCGGTATCCTCGGCATAATGTGGGTAAACAAGTGAAAATTAAACTTTAAAGTTGGCCTTGTCTTCGTTGACAGGGGCTGCGGACGAATAATATAGCCTTTGTAAATATTAATCGATTGATAAGCATTTAAATATCGGATATTTGAGCAACGGAATATTAATTTTGAAATATAAAAAAAAATATTACGCATCTTTTTGTGTTTTTTTTTTTTTTTTCAAATACTTTTTTGGAAATATTAATTTATAAATATGTTATTATTTTTTATTATTATATGTTATTAAATTCTTCTGATTGCTTATATTATTATGTATTAATTATATAATTATTAGTTATATTAAATTATATAATTAAAAAATTATATAATTATTTATATTAATTATATTTATATTAATTATATAATTATAATAATAATATTATAATAATAATAAAAAATTATTGTTATATAAATATTATTACAATAATTATTATAATAAATAATTATTGTATAATATATTTATTACTATATATATGTATACGATAGTTTGTTAGTAAAAATTAAAAGATCTTTCGTAAGGAACCTGATCTTGAAAGTGAGTTTTTATTTGAAACTTTCAGATCAGTATTGACACGATTTCGAAGCTGCTATCGTGCAAACATTTTCGCGCAAGTCATTGTTTTTACTTTCGACGCGACTCGGTCCTCCCCAAATATGCACTAGACTCCGGACACATCCATCATTTCGCGGTTTTATACATATTTACCTTGCTGCTATGCAAACGGAGCGTGTTCCGGACACGAAAATAGCGATTAAGGTATTGACTCGAGAAAAATACGGCCGATCAGGGGATTAAGATTAGCACTGTTCGACAAAGTTACATGTATATATTCAAAGAATTTAATATTGACAATATTTATCGAATATTTTTCGCGCTCAGGGAAGTATAGGGAGTATTTTTAATAAGAATTCAATTTAATTTAATTTTTATAATTTGTCATAAATAAATATCACAATTCGCATAAAGAATATAGAATGTTAATTAAACACAAAATACAGTGGATAAAAGTTAGTTGTATTTATTTAGAAAAAGATAATTCAGAAATTTCTTTGTACATTTATTTTTAAAGATCAATTAATTGTATATAAAAATATAATTATAATACATCTTCATTATTTATATATTCGAAAAGAGTTTCATTAACATCTTTATAAATATTTAAAATTGTATAAAAGAAATCTTACCCTTTTCTATAAATTTACATTAAAAAATCAATTTGTATATTGAAAAACAAATTATGCACATTACATCTCAATTATATTAAAAAATAATTACATAAACATTTTTACATAAATATTTAAAGTTGCATTAAAGAAATCTTATCTCGTGACGAATGGAATTTGTATAGTCGACCGTCTCCCTCTTCAAGTGGCAGAATGCAAGACGGAGATGCTCTTGCGCAAAGATGCTGCCCGGAGCAACGAGAGAGAAAGAGAGAAAAAAAAAATAAAATAAAATAACGTCTCGATAGGAAAGCAACAAAGTTAGGGCGAGAGGGGAACCTTCGTGTGTGAGTAAGCGCGAGCGCAGGAGAAAAGAGGGGCGCGAGACTTGCCGGCGATGAGAAAGAGAAAGCGCACGGCGACGGGTAGGGTTGGAGGGGGAACGAGCGCGCGTTGCGATGGTGGGGAGGGGAATGCGCGACGCTGGCGCCCTCTGAGCGGTCCATGGTGGAAGGTAAGGTTAGTCAGTCGCCAGTCAGCCGAGAGGAGGACGCGTGTTTCGCGCGCGCGTTTCCAAGTTCGCGTTCGAGCGTCTATCCCGTTAAAAGTAATCGCGTTATAAGATCGAACGGAGTTTGATTTTCAGCGTTCAAGTGAAAAGACATACGCGCGTCCGTTTGCCGGCCAATTAAATCGCGATAATAATACGATACCACCGAGTTTGAAGGCGCGAGAGGCGAGCGATGTCGTGATACATTAAATACAGTGTGACATGCGTGTGTTTATACTAACTGATAATAATTTATGAATTATTACGCTTGATTTGTTTTCTCTGTCAAACGTCGCGGTCACCTCTCTGACAAGTTGGATTACACTGTCGTGTGTGAAAAGGGGCCTTTGCCGAAGCCAGTGTGCGATAGTGTGTGAACTTGTGTTGCGAAGGGTTTATGCATAAGAGTCGTGTGAAAAGAGAAAGATATCAAGTGCGTTTGTATTACCGCGAATTTTTGATTAATCGTTTCGTGGAACGAGAGAGAGAGAGAGAGAGAGAGAGAGAGGAAGGAGAACGAGAGGCTGGGCCCGCGAGCCTGGATCCCTCCCCCTCCCCCTTCCCAGTAATTTCTTCTCGGAAAATGGAGTGAACATTCGCGCATCGGGCCTCTTCGTGGAAATATGAGGATTACGTTTCACTGCTGCGAACGTTCGTGGGCATTGATTACAAGCGAAAATGAATCTCACGCGCGTGCTTCTTCTGCTATTATTCGTCGCTGGCTCGAGGTGCGTTTGAGAAAAGAAATCATTTTTTAATTTAAAATTTTTCCATCTCAGCATCCTCACATGCACGAAGCAGGATAAAATACGATAATGAATACTATTTTGCAACTTTAACCGATGAATCGTTGATAAATTTCAGTTCAGGATAATAAGTTGAGCTTTATCAGTGTTTTAAGAGGGACTTTAAAAATGAAGGCTGAAATTTGCATAAATAGCAATAAGCAACACGCTGTAGATAAGTGCTAGAGACACCAGGTAGTTTTATAAAATAATATTTAATAAACAGGAAATAATATGTATATTGACATTTATATGAGGGAGTATTTTATGTGACGTGTAAATGTCATGTTGTCGTAAATCGTGATCTACAAATCGTAAAAAGATTTTTAAAAGGATAGCAACTTTAAAATAAAAGTTAGATAAATCATAAAATGATTTTTAAAAGGGTAGTCACTTTTAAAATAAAAGATAGTTAAGGGTGATGATCCCTAATGATTATTATTTCAACTTACTTAAATAAAAATTTCTCTCGAAAAAGGAAGAAGATCTTTAATTTATTTAAAGAAATATTTTTATATGCTATCATACATTTAAAAGAATTTGCTTCGCTTAAAATAATTATTGATTGAAGCAGATGGCGTGATTACTGGACGGTGTCATATTCTTTCGATTATTGTCATCGATATCAACGCGAACTGATGGAATTGTTCCATGTTTTCGTTGTTGGATCGTATTACAGATTTCTCAGTCGCAGAAAAATCGATATTGCTCACATATCGTGATTGATTATTCACGCATTAAGAGTGAGGAGAAGGGAGGGGAATTATAATTATTTATTTACTTAGAAATTTCAAATTTAAATTATATAGTCTCTAAAAAAAGTTACGTTCTTTTTTTTAAAAAAAAATTATCGTATCAATTTTCTTATACATTATATATTTTCAATATGTAATCTTTCTTATCTCGCAGATGCATGTGCTCGAGCGGGTATACGGGACAAAATTGTGAGAGCGACTACATCCCATGCGATCCGTCACCATGTGAAAACGGAGGCTCGTGTCATCAGCTGAGCGAGCTCGGCTACGCGTGTCACTGTCCCGAAGGTGAGTAAACTTTTTTTTTTTTCCCCCAACTTCCTATCGCGCCTTAAAATCCTCTCATCGTACTCTCCCGATTCCAGTGAAAGATGAAACTTTTTTCGGTGTCAAACGCGTACGTATTTTCTCGCGCGCACAATTTCGCTCCTCTTTCCCCCACCTCGCTGTCATTCGCACGTCACGTGCGCGTGATCGCCGTTGTCAAGGTTAACGAAAATAAATGAATGGCAAAAATCTACGGAGATTCGCAATATATATTGTGCAGTTTCAAGAATTCTGTGGGAGCGGGATCGGTTACATGGAGAGAAATATAATTTGACGTCCGAGAGAGAGAGATTTGCTTTAAAAATATTTTCGAGAGAGAGAGAGAGAGAGAAACAGTTCTTTTTCTTCCCTTTGTCTCATGTTTCCGGAGTGCGGGATAAATAACGACTTTCGTTCTGTCATATCGAGTCATCTCGAAATCTCGCGATTTCCGTGAAAACCGTTTCGCAAACTTTTCTCACGAAGCGACGAGAAGTTGATTCTCGCGACCCGTTTGTTCGCGCGACATCTGGGAGGGGGAGGGAGAGGGTGGGATGACAAAAGTCGGTTAATTACGGATTAACTTGATGCGGGACTTTCGAAGCTTTTCGGAGATTGTCGCACGTTCCACTCTGTTTGTTCCAAAAATACGAGAGAAACAGCAGGAGAGGGAGAGAGAGAGAGAGAGAAAAAAGAGAGCCTCTCGCACGGCAGGGCAATGATTACTCGGTGCAACAGGTACAATCTCGGCCAGGGGTGTCCGGCACGGTCATTTACGTATACATGTACGTGGTGGATGGTTAATGTGAAGCCTAGGGTCAGCCTAGCGTGGCCTTCTCGCTCCCCGGATCACAATGCGTGGTCCTCTTTTTCCCAGGCGGACCACGACCATGGCGACCCCACCCTTCTACTTGGTCTGCTCCTTTACTTCCCGCCTCCCCCTCCCCCGTTGTCTTCTCCCCCTCCGTCTTCTTCCGTCCACCTTGTGTGTGCCGGCGCACCTTCCCCCCTCCCCCTCCCCCCCCCGTTTGTCAAACGCGAGCGAATTTCTGCCCTTTCACAGGTGGTTCTTCACTCATCGTTACACGCTTCTAGATATTTTGTGTGGTTAGAAAAAAAAAAAAAAAAAAAAAAAAAAAAAAAAAAACAGGCGATGTTATAGTAGAGTATAAGGTGTGTAATTTTTTTAAACTTTAAATTTTTTCAAATTACATTGTTGATTTTATTTTTTACAGCTGTATACACAGTTTGACAGTTTGAATTTTTTATTCATTTAGACATGCAATTATTTTCAACTATAAATATTTATAATTATATTCGTAAATGGCTTTCTCTATATACGTACATTTTTAATTCGCATATATTTAATACTTTGTAAAAATAAATATTTTATAATATTAAAAAAAAAAAAAAATATTAAAGCATAATTAAAATTTTTTTTAATTACAATAACAAATTATTTACTTTTAAAGGCCTCGACATTGTATTAAATTCCCAGGACGCTGAATCTTGTTTCGTTTAATCGAGCCTTTTTCGGGCATCTATAAATCCGTGGACATTCTCTCGGCGAATAAGAATGTGGGGGGAGGAGTCGGGGTGGGATGGGGGAGGGGGCAAGAAATTGAACGTTCGCAGAACGTATTTTGTGTAACTTTGCTGACGCGTGTCGCCGCCGTGTATTTTACCTTACATTAAATACAAAGTGCCGCTTTGTGCCTGCCATTTGTCTCGGCAGGCATTCGCGTTCGAGAAGCCCATCATCCGGAGAGAGCTGCCTGCATAGCTGGCTCTTATTTCGATATCATCCTTTTTCCCGGCCTCCTCTCGAACGAGGTTGGCGCGAACGGCGCCGTCATTATCGCCTTTTCCGCTCAAGGCGACCGACGTCATCCGCGGAGGGCGCACTTGCTCTTCCCGTGACAACTCCAATAAGTCGACGCCGGGATCGAAACTCGAAGAAGGCGTGCCCCAGTCACGGTGTCGGCGGTGGTCGTTAGTCGGAGATGGTTGTTCCCGGTCGTAACTATTCCGGATTTCTGCGTACCGCGAGGAGTCGCTGAACTTCCTCGATCGGTGCTCGAGAAGTCTCCTGCAGACTCTCGTCTCGGTACATTACTTATAAGTAAAGATCCCGTTTTCTTCATCTTCTTGTACTCGTTTCCATTCCTCTCGGCGTATCGATCCTACTTGTAGCAGTTGCGTTTGATTAATTATCAGCACTAATGCCTAGTAAACATTTTTTGACATTTAACATGGTATTTATTCGGCCACGAAATACTACAAAATTTTTTAAATAAATAAAATACTCGTTAAAATATGTGTTAAATATTTTCTAGTGTTTACAAGAGATTGATTTAACAACTGAAAAAATAAAAAAACAAAAAAAAAATTGTTCCAAAATAATTTTGAATTTATAAAGATTTTATTTAATTTTATATATTTATATTTTTCAAATATTAATTTTAAATATTTATATATTTATAAATATATAAATATTTAAAATTAATATTTGAAAAATATAAATAATATAAAATTTATATAAAATTTATATATTTATAAATATATAAATATTAATAATTTATAAATTGCTCTAAAATTTAATATCTATTTTATTATTCATCAGATTTTTCAGATATTTATTAGATTTTTGATCTAAGGCTTGCAGTACGCTTGCACATTGTTACAATTTATTTTTATTTTGATTACATAAAAACTTATTTTTTATCCAAGAAGAAAGAGAGAGAGAGAAAAAGATGAGAAAGAGATAATGAATTTTAAGGAATGCAAGATATTAATACAATGCATTAAATATATTTATATAATCATACGTTCTGTCATTTTTCCGGTTTTCTTGAAAGGAATAATAATGCCATTAAATGTCATTGAATTTCCATCGACGTGAAATTCGACAGCATCGCAACCTTCTCGTTCGCGAAACGATTTGCTCGCATGATCAATTATAATGGATCAATTTCCAACATCCCTCTCTCTTTTGACTCTCATCCTTTGGCCTGCCTGTTGCCACTCCGTGGCGAGCACGAGCCACCATCCTCTTCCCTCGCTTCATTTTACGTCGCGTGCGATTATAGTCTCCTTCCTAAGGATCTAATCCCTGACTAGCGAAGGATTTTCCTCGCGTCGAGCGATTCGATCACGCCTTCACCATTCGATTCCGCTAATTAGAAATTGCTTTATCGAACGTCGGATAAACGATTAACTAGGAAATTGATGGGTCGAGAGAGAAGAAAGACGATGCAAATGGAGAAAGAAAGATAGAATGAGAGACTGAATGAAAGAGAGAGAGAGAGATGCCTCGGCTCGCTCCTACAATAGCCGTTTTCTGTCATTTTTTCTTCATATCTTTCTCGTTCCGATTCCATCACTCATGCACACATACAGAGATACGGAGTGCATGAATTGGAGATGAGAGAGAGAGAGAGAGAGAGAGAGAGAGCGAAGACGAGTCTTGACGTTTGATGGACCGCGACGATTGTACCTGCCCGGTGAAGTTCTTGCGGAGGAATTAAATCGTCGATTTTATCTACGCCCCGCGACGATCGGCAAGAAACTCGAATTTATTGTTGAAGTTGTAGTACGTACTTTGTAGCGGCGACGCCGACGAAGGATTGAATAGTCTCGTGAGAGTTTCCATCGATGCTCTCACACCGATTAATTTGTTTGATCCATTTCTTACGGCTCGCCACGGCAATTATATTCGATGACTCCATCATTTTCTGGCTCCTCAATTATTTGTATAGTATCATTGTTACGTCATTCTTGCTCTCATGTTTACATTTTATTTTCTTTCAGACGGAATAATTTTAAGGTGAATTTTAATTTTTTTTAATTATTGCCTGTTTTATTGAAATAATTCTTCTTTAATCACGGTTTTCATGATTTTTATGATGTAAACAAAAAGATTTGAAATTATTAATGTTATTATATGATATTATATAATAGAAAAAAAATATATAAGACAAAAAAGAGTATCTCTCGTTGAAACGAAAGCAGGAAATATATATATATAATGTGATACTTTTTAATACAACTGTGATAAAAATCCTGCGTGACATATAAATAAAAAAAATATAAATAAAAAAGACATTTAATTATCTCTGGCTAATGACTTTGACATGAAAGTCTGCTCAAGCTCGACATGAAAAATTCATACGAGCTTCCTTATCAATTAAAAGCTATCATTTTACTCTTATTGAACGGGTACCATCCCATTTCTCTTAGCAGTTGCAACGAATACAAGCTATTGCTTAATTAAAATCAAACAAGTCCTGCCTGTACGCAGGATCGAGAATCGATCTATTCGATCTATTTTACCGATGCCGGAAGATTGAGTACATTCGCTCGTCATGTTCCCCGTGTATTTTCTGCAACTGGTTTACAGCAAGCGCATACACATACAAGTCAGAAGGACACACGGTATGCTATTCATTGTAAAATTACATTCGCGTGATCATTTTATGACTCGCCCATATAATCTTTAATCGTGTGAAGTTTTTGCATATCGGCTGTGAATTGAATAGAAAAAGAATGGTATAAAAAGGAAATAAATTATTTCTTATTCTTCCAAAGAGAAATACGATCTCCCCCGTCATTAGTCTAACATAGATCACGTATCGCCGCATAAATCGCACGTAAAAAGCTTCCACGTGTGAAATGTTAGAGTATTGTCTCTCACACGTGGTTGAGTATGAGAGAGACACGAAATGGATGGATGGGTTATCCGTTCTCGGTTGATTTATGCCACATTGCTCTCGAGTGCACATAAAATGCGTAGCACGACGAACGAGAGAACTGTTGGCGAAGGGAGGGCAAAGTAAAGTGCGCGTTAGTTTCGCCGTTTTTGCCGTTTCTCCTGGGCAATCGTTGCGGAGAATTTATACGATAAGAAATGTGTCAAGGATTAAGGGCAATGGAAGAAAAAAGGAATGCACACGAAATCGAGTGTAAAGGTACTAGGTTTCGGTTTTATTTTACAACCATGTGCATTTAAAGAGACAGTTTTTTTTTTTTTTTTATATAAATTTAGTTCATTTATTTCATACATGTATTTTCATTTATTTTAATATACTTATTTATTTTAATAATTTATTTTAATATATTTTAATATATTTCAATTTATTTTAATATTCAATTATAATATTATATATATTTTAATATATATTCTTTTTTTTAGAGAAAATATATTCCATAAAATATGCATTATATTTTGGGAATAAATTTTTTTTTTAATTTTTTAAAATCAGTCTTACATATATGCATATTATTTTTTTTTTTTAATAAAAATTTAGCAACCTATTTAGACGAATTCTAAAAATTGCATTATAATATACATGTATTTTTTTTTTTTTTTTAATTTTTGATTATTTTAACTTTTTAATTTAATCAAAATATTGATATGTGAAAGTCAGAAAAAAATATATGTGTAAGTGTCAGAAGACACGTGACATGTCTTTTAATTAAATTCACCGCATCGTTTAACCGAGAAACGTACGATGTGGAACATCGTGCTTTTCTCGCTCTCCCCCCCCCCCCCTTCTCCCTTTACAGCTCGCCGAATACGAAAAAGCGGTACTTTCATGCCACGGTGCACCCGGAAACACGCGAATATAATCGGCCGCGAGTTTTCCGTCACGCGTCGCGATCGATCAGCTGATAATTATTACAACAGCGCGCGATAACTCGCGCCTCGTTCCCACGTGTCGTGTTGTATCTACCATTCCTGCAACGGTACACGAATTTTAACGCCGAGATACGTGCGTGCCTCTCTCTCTCTCTCTCTCTCTCTCTCTCTCTCTCTCTCTCTTTCTTTCTTTCTTTCTCTTTCTCTATTTCTTGCCACCCACACTTCGTCTGTAGAAATGTCGTTTAGATACCTTCAGAGACGATTGAAATCCATACGCGAGCGACTCACGACTCCGAGAAAGAGAGGGAAGATTTATCGACTTCTCTGTTACATTGTTCTTTATTAGTCGAGCAGGGCTTAACACTTAATTAAATCTCCTCCACGGACCCGTCATTCATGGGACGCCGTTCGCGCCGTTTCTCAACGCGTTTCGGCTTTTGTGAAAGAGCGTTATTAATATCTCTCCGTGTGCTCTCTTCTAATCCGACAAGAACCGCATTCTCTCTCTCTCTCTCTCCTACGTTGCGTAATTAATAGCCGCGAACCCTCGAGCACAAAGCAGGCGCGTACGACGACGTGTAACAAGTGTCCTCGTGACGTACGTCTTCATGCATTGTCCACGGGGTCCATTTCATCGCGCAATCCACCGTGTCGTCGCTCCATTCTCTCGCTTCTTCCGGATCTTCAACCTGAGACTCCGTAGGTGGTTCAGATATGTACGCGCGAAGGTGACGTCGTAATTAGCTTTTTCCATCAAGGATCGAGTCTCCTCCTCCGACCGCTAAATCGACGAAAGTTGTTACCGTAATAATTACATAAAATTTTATATTAAATATATTTCTCTATCTGTTTCAAGACACGTGTTGCCGCGCTTTTTAATTCAATTTAATTTTTCTGCCATTGTATCTCGATTAAAACTATTATAAAGA
>JBCAUJ010000005.1:2399737-2417025 GCA_038406275.1 Cataglyphis albicans | reverse complement strand
AACTCTAATTTTGATACGTCATAAAAAGATAACGCCCGCTAATCTCGAGACAAATCAGTCTTTTAAACAAAAGAAGGGAGATGAGGGAAGGGGGCGGAGCTTCCGAGGCACACCAATCTCGGACTGGACGCGTCCGGCTTACAATTACCGTGATAATTACATAAAATTTTATATTAAATATATTTCTCTATCTGTTCCAAGACACGTGTTGCCGCGCTTTTTAATTCAATTTAATTTTTCTGCCATTGTATCTCGATTAAAACTATTATAAAGAATTTTCTATTGTAAAGAACCTTCATCAACTGTCTACTTGCTTCTCATAATAATATTATTGGTCAAAATTAATTATGAATTAAATAATTATATTAATATATCAAAATCCGAGATTATTTTCTTTGCGAAATAATATCTATATAAATTACATGTATAATTAATTGATTAATATTTTTTTTAACTCTAATTTTGATACGTCATAAAAAGATAACGCCCGCTAATCTCGAGACAAATCAGTCTTTTAAACAAAAGAAGGAAGATGGGGGGGGGGCGGAGCTTTCGAGACACACCAATCTCGGACTGGACGCGGCCGGCTCACAACTTCTCGGGACAGTGACAGATACCGGGTCGTTCTTGCGTTCATGGCTGCTTGTAGCCGTAGGGATATAAGTACACCGCTGGCGTTTCATTCTCATAAGCTCTGAGACTGGAGGAGGGACGCGATAAATGAGTCCGCGCCGCCGCTCTAGACGTGATTCTCAGTTGGAGTTATTGTCTGTCTGTCTCTCTCTCTCTCTCTTATCATAGATTTGGACCTTCAAATTTAGGATTATAAATGCTGAGTGAACCTAACGCGAAATTTTCATGATTATGAAACACAACAATTTTATGAGCAGATAATATATATATCGTAACAAGATAATATATATATATATATATATTATCGGTCCGGCAATCCTTGCATTGCAACTCGTTTCCTCCACATAGTTTCTTTCCCACGATTTGGCCAAATTGCACAGATGTGCCATGCGGAACCCCTTTCTACTATTCGCTCATTGGGGTCTCGATATTGTCGCGAGACACGGTACGAATCTCTCTAGGGAATTGATCCAAAATCAGAACGAGTACTGCATAATGTAATATAATCCTCTGTGAGACTACTTGTAAAATATGAGACGCATTTGTGCTACAAGTCAAATGTAGCAAACAATTAAATGTTCAAGGAAATCAAATATTAATATATGTCAAATATTAATCTGCCAAAACTAATATTAATCTGTCAAAATCAATATTAACATGTCAGATGTTAATCTGTCAAAACCAATATTAATACGTACAGATATTAATCTGTCAAAACTAATACTAATATGTCAATTATTAATCTGTCAAATATACATTATCTTAGTATATTATTTATATTATGACAGTTGGTCAAATGACAGTTCAATGCTCGTACCGTATCGTATCATATATGACATAAGAATGCACGTGTACTGGAATTCCGCTTTCTTTAAAGATTGGAATAAAGGACAATTCTAGCTTGGATTCTTGACAGAAGCGAATATTATTCTCTATTATTACATCTCTAAACATGTTATTTTATAAAAAAAAAAAATTAATATAAAAAGAAAATATGTATATAATTTTGCTTGAGATTATTTTTCGAGATAATAACATATATATATACACACACACCCTTGCATGTAACACATAAAGTAGAATAATCCGTTGAATCCTACACGCGAGAGATGGATATCCACGAGATATTTTCGTCGTAGTCAACTCTTACTTATCCAGACGGGAGGAAGGGTTTGTGGTTGTCTTTTGTCTGCATCTCCGGTGGAACGATAAATCCACACCCACGCGGTGTTGTAAACCGAGCTGGAGAAACTGCCACCGGTGGTAACCGGTGTTCGCCATTTTGCGCTGGATATAAATCTGGATTAAATTAAATCGTTCGTTGAATCGCAATATCGATCGTCGTGTTTGCCGAGCTGTATTTGCATGCGTATCGAAAGGTTTGCGCTAATGGAAGTTCCATGACAGCTGATATATATTTCGATGATATAAAAACGCGTACACTTCGCGTACGCATTATTTACGCGTGATATCATCTGCTTCAAATCGAAATGCATAAGAAAAATGGATATAATATTTTCCAATTACAAATGCGTTCTTCTTTTCAATTTATTCACTTTTTTTTTTTTTTTTTTTGAAAGCAATTTAGTTTTATCGAGACAATTTCTTTTTTTTTTTTTTTTTAATATTTGCGTATAAATATTTTCTAAATATTAAATATTTAAATATGTATTATTTAAAGAAATTGAAAATTTTTTAGATAATAAAAGATATTAAAATATTTTTTAAATAAATAAAAAAATTTCAATTAATTATCTTCTCTATCTTTTTAATTCTTTTCGACTTTTTGCACGCTGACCGATTGAATCTGTTCTCGAATTCGCGTGGCGTTTCGTCGACGAAGCAGATGCGCGAGATTCCCATTCGGAAACAATGGGGTCTGGATCGATGATGCGACGGGGAGAGAACGATCTCCATAGAAAGGGGGGAGGGAGCCGCACCCCGTAGAAGGCGATCGCGGGCCCCGATGGGGCCCCCATCGTGCCCCCGAGACCGCGAAGAATCATCGAGTCGCTCGTAAAACCGCCAGTACCTTATTCCCTCTCTCTGTCTCTCTCTCTCTCTTCTTTTTCCATAGGTCCTTATATTTCTTCTTCTACTCGATACCATCTACGAACTCTCTCGCACGTATTCTTCATATTTTACCATTACCATATCAGGTTCTGGATCCTCGCCGCACACTCTATATATATATATATATATGTATATTCGGTCCCTTATTAAATATACCTATCTTATGTGGATTACACACGCACATCTGATCATCACGTGGATCGATCGAATCTTTCCTATGGGGTCGTAGCTTTCCTCGATGTCGATCCGAAGTGGTTCTACTTCCTACAGTCAGTTATATCATATTTTTAAAATAAAAAAATATCTAGATTTATTTACTTTAATATTTGACTTTAGTATTTTTTTTTTTTTTTTTTTTTTTGTAAATAATTATTTTTCTTTCGAGGATGGGCATGACACGATTTATGCAGAATTGATTTTACGAACGCTCTTTGACGGACTTGGGGCAAAGTTCGGTGGCATTGTAATCAGGGTGGAGGGATCAGTTTTGCGCACAACCGTTTTTAATTAGATCTGACATGCGATATGATTTCTATATATTATATAAATATATTATATAATATATTATATAAATATATTATATAATATATTATATAAATATATTATATAAATATATAATATATAATATATTAAATAGAATAAAAAATAATTAAAAACAGAATAATTTAAAAATAAAATTAATATATAGCATATTAGTACATTATTATATTTTGAAATAAACTATAATAATATACAAATTTTTTAGAAAATTTCTATACCGTGACCATAAAAATCTTGCGGTAACACCATGCATACAGCAGTTTCTCGATCGCCCTTGTAGTCTCACTGAACTTCTGCATCTCAAAACCGCAAACCGCGCGGCGACGATCGACATGTTCGCGCGTGTGATGCGTGCATGTGTCTTCTTTCTGTGCGCACACATCGGCGAATGTGTGCATGGTCCACGCATATATCCGCGGCATGCGCGCATCGAACGCACGAGGGGTGAGAGAGAGAGAGAGAGAGAGAGAGTTCACCGTACTTACCGTGGGGGCGATGCGCGGGGGCTGGAGGAGAGGCGCGTTGTTTCTCCGAGAGGTCATCCCGATAGAAGTCGCTTGACCTCTGACCACGGAGCCTTCGTGTTCCCATAAATGTGACCACTCAGGGCTTACTTTATGTCTCGCCTCTCCCGGAACGCGCACACCCCGCATCAATTATGTTTGCGAATTCAGACCTCGGTCGAGTTTTGAATAAGGATCCAAGCGTATGTGTGTGCGACAATTTTTTTCTCTTCATTTATTGAGAGGAAAAATTAATTTTAATTATTCATTAATAATTTCTAATCGCACCTTTATCGGTATATTTTTTTGTTATCGTCTTTAATTATTTATTTTTCAAACTTAATTGACATATTAATGACGACACTTCAAACATAATGTCCAAAGCGAAGTGACAGAAAATGGTCGTGGAAAAGAATGAAAAAAAAAAAAAAAAAAAAAAAATAAGGAAAAGGGATAAAGAGAACGCCGGTGCACCTGCGGTCATAAACTTGTCGAAGTGACGTAGCAGAGCGCAATGGCAGGAGAGCGTTGCCTTGCCCTTGATTGCGACGATAAAACTTTCCCCTTTCGTCTCTCCTCGAGTGTGTAACCCCCCCCCCCCCTCTTCTCCTGTTACTTCATCTTTCCGACACTCTGCGACTTTATGCATTTTGTTTTTGCAAATTCATCTTGAGTGATTGATAATAAAGGAAGTTACCATCGCAGTCTTCAGTTAAGTGATTCTGTCTTTTATCCCATGATATGGATCAGTTAAAAATTAATAAAGATAATTTTCTAAAATTTTTTCACAAATTCTAAGTAACGTGTTATCTAAAATTAATATATTATTTTAAATACTAAAAATATAATTAATAAAATATTTAAAGATATAAATATTTAATATTTTCCAATAAATACAATCATTATTGAAAGTCGATGTTAATAAATTATTTTTATAATATTTATTTAATAAATTATTTATTTACAACAAATTATAAATAATTGTGAGAGAATAAATTTTTTCGGAGAATTAAATATTCTCTAAAATTTATAGAAATCTCTCTATGGCACTCTAAATTTCTATATTTGATATGAATGAAAAGAAGAAATCTCGAACAGAGTAACGCCAACGTGACGATAGAAACGATTATGATAATTGCGATTGTTGAGCGACACGCGATTAAGCAACGTTAAATTGTCCGGCAATTGCATTCTCTTTGTTCACTCTTTCGTTCCGCCTTGTCATATAAATAGAAATGCAAATGAAAGTGCTTCTCTCTCTCTCTCTCTTTTTTTAACAATATTTAATATACTTACATATTTATTTAAATTATTATTCAATATAAGTTGAGGATTTTTATTTTTTAGAAATTTTAATAAAATAATTCTTAAATATTAATACCCAATCTCTTAACTCTCTGTCGTATAATAAAATTATAAGATTCGTTTAAAATCAATATCATCGCTTTTTATTAATAATTCTTTATCGCTTGTTATATTAATGTAATTTGCGCACAAATTATCGCGCTGGCCCTTAATCGCCCTCCCTCATCTTTATTAAAATTAGAGTGATATTTGATATTTTTCATGTCATTTTATTTCTCCCTTTTTTCCCCCCGATTTGTTTTCTTAATATCTCATTGTGCGTCGGTCTATCTTATATCTAACGTCGAGAACATTCAAGATGCCATTAAAACGGCGTATCGCGTGTCGGGCAATCTCACTTCTCTCTCCCATCGCGAGATCATTCTCGAAAGAGGATTACTCGCGACTTCCTTCCTCCTCGGGCGGGAGCACTTTGCGCTCGTCTACCTTCCTTTCGTGTCTATCGCCCTCGTCTCATCGCGCGGGATGCGATTATTATCCGCCTCCTTATGACAACGGCGTCGTTTCAGGAATGTAAGAATCTTGCGGAATAAATAAAATAAAAAAAAAGGTTAATTTTTTTTTTTTTTTTTTTAACTGTCAAACTACTGTCAAACTTCTCTCCACGAGATGTATCGCAGACAGAGAGAGGATGATTCCAGGATTTGACTTATCTTCGTCGCACGTCTATCTCAATTCGTAACTATTAGGAAACAAAAAATGAATAGAGGAATAAATGTAGCATACATATAATTTTTTCACATGCTTACGTTTCATGGAGACGATTAGAGTAGGTGTAACGGTTTCTTGAAATCTCCATAATGCATAATGAAACGAGATTCCGCCGGGATTAACTTCCACTCTGCATATACTGTGCCTCACAAAACACGGTCCAGCGTAAAATGCCCCGTCTCTTTTTCGCGTAATTTCATTATTTCGCGATGCACAAGATAGGAGTCGTTAGCTAGACCGGTTAGAGGAGTATGAGGGAATAAACCGCGAACGGTGTACCGTGGAAAAAGGGAATGAGGGGTGGAGGAGGAGGAGGAGGAGGAAAACCCGATCCCCTTCGGCATATATGCACTCGCACACGTTCAGGAAGGACGGAGAAGGAAGTCGCGCAGAGGATTACGGGAGAACACGTGCACGAGCGCATCTCGAACGATGATCCGGCATTTCGATATCGTCCCCCTGAACGTGACCGCGCATCGCGATGCCTAACATATCCGTGCTTTCCGGAAGAAACTAATAGTCGATAATTAAATCGAGAGATCGACGCAGCATCCGCTTCGTAAACAAGATGGAATTTGTCTACGTGTAAGTCCTTAGGTAGAGTAATAGTGCTGGTTACGAGAATAAAAATGATATGTCGTTTTTGAGTAGAGTTTTTTCTTCGCAAAATTAATTAATAAGTAAAAATAAATGTAATAATAATTAATAATAATTAAAATTATTAATAATATATAATTAAAATTAGATGATATATAATATATAATAAATAAAAATATATTATAAAATATGTTTTATTAATTGTTTAAATATATAATTTAAATATAATATAGATATTTATTTTTATCGTTTAATGTCTAGGAAGTAATAACGGTAGAGAACTCGAATTTTGCAAATATAAACGATAACACGTACATCTACCGAGTAGTTTTCAACGATAAATGCGACATGATAAATGGACCCGGCTTTACTTGGGCGCTTCTCCAGTGCTCTTCCGCGTTACAAGCTTCACTCGAAAGAGAAATCTCGTATGATACCCCGCGATGTTATCGCGTATTCGCAGGAACCGGGGAAATTTGCAAAAATTTTATGATTATAAAACTGACAGTTTGATATAAAATAATCCCTTCCTTTTACCGAGATAATCGATTTAGTAAATAAAAATTTTATTCATTTTTTGCTCCTGAAAAAATATGTAAATCGATACGTCATCGTTCTGTCAAACGAGTTGAATTAGATCACGCGGTGATCAGCTGTTTTCTGTCAAAAGTCGTCGAGTCCGCTCGTCGTTCGAGAGACTCGGTTCTCGCTCAGGAACGATCGCGAGGTTTCGAACTACACGAGAGAGAGCCACAGCGTATAATCGCTAATGAACTAATTACCGATTTAATCTGGAGTAACTTAGTTACGCGAGCGCGTCGCGAGGTCTGTGGGAAGGCGATCCTTACAATCGGCGAGCAGAAGCCTAATGCATGAGAAGTATTCGGCACCGTCGCTAATTGGCGGAGTGTGAAAAATGTTACGACGGTAAGAAAAAGTTGAGGACTGCGAAACAATCGCGCTTCATTGAATGAACGTTATGGTTTCTTCAACGTCTCTCTGACAGATCGTTCCCAGGATGATTAACGGGAAGCTTTCGTACGCGTGAAAGTTTTATCTTGCAAAAATGAAGAGCGCGTTAGGCGACGAGCGTAATTAATTTCTTAATCAACTTTCCTCCGCCTATGGTATAACATTCAGATCTGCGTGATTATACAATGTGAGGAAAGATAAATTGATGCTTTGTTTTTTTTTTTTTAATATATATATATTTTTTTTTTTCTGGTATAGTTTTTCTTTTAATTCACGTACGATAAGACATTATGATTGAACGCGTTATTGAAAAAAGTGATCGTTAGCGAAGATAAATGATAATTTTTTTCTCGATTCGTAATTTGAAGATTTAATCACCAATGACTCAGGTCTAGATTTCGCTAGATTCTGACACATACATCTTCGCAAACGGGGGAAAAAAATACCGATACAGATTCACCGTGTCTCACTCGTTAGAGAAAGATCATAATTACTCATCCTATGACTCGACTAATTAACGAAGTCGCTGTCAAAGAGATACGCGCTAACGAATAATTAGCAGTAATTACGCGTGCTTGCGAACGAGTTAATTCACACGATCGCGTTATGATCAATAGCCCGCGTCCTGATAATAGATTTATGCTTCACATTGAAGCTCAATTCAATTCTCTCTCGCTACGAGCTAATCACAACACTGAAAATTTTAATTAAGAAAAATTATTTTTGGATAAATATACAGGGTGTCCCATTTTAATTTTTGCACCGTAATATCTGTATTTTTTAATCGATCTATCTCTCTCTCAAATTAATTGTTTTTATATTATCGTACATACAGGGTGTCCCATTTTAACTTTCACACCATATCTGTGTTTTTCATCGATATATTTTTCTCTCAAATTAATTGTCCCTCTTTATTCTTTATAAGCGAGCGATTTATCTCCTCGTCAAATGAAATATTTCGTTCACGTCGGTGATTATTCTCGTATTTACAAATCCAGGAAACGAGCTCGCTTGACGAACTTCTCATATATGGTCAAATTTCTCGGTTGGACACTTGTCATTCTGACTCAACCTCGCGAGGAATGAGTCAATGGTCGTCTGAAATCGGTTCAGTCGCGAATTCTCCTCCTTATTGTCGCTTGTCTGCCCCCTTGATGCTATTAAGGCGCTCGCGTCGAGATATTTGACCCTCCCTGCCCGCGAGCTTAGTGGCAATTATGGCTACCGTTAAGATGCATCCTCACGTGCGTCCCGTGCATTGCATAACGTGTGCGAGATCGCGTCGTCGTGTCTCGCTTTACACAGCCAGCGGCTGCTTATTAGAAGCAGAACTGAAGAGAGAGGCAGGGCAGGAGCGCGAGGGTGTATGAAGCGAGATAAGAGAAAAACTCGGAGAGTCTCTCTCTCTCTCTCTTTCTCTCGACGCCGCATCTAATTGGAACACGATTCTGACCCCGAAACCCAAGATAAGGGAATATTCCAGCTTCGAGAACCTGTTCCTCCTGCGTTTTCTTTATTTTAAGAAGAGTTGACAAAAATGAAGGAATGATCGGCGAATAAATTTAATAACGGGTGTGTTATAATATTATATTATTTTGTGTTACTTGCATGTAATTTAAAAGAAATATAATACATGTATATAAATAAAATAAATAAATAAATATATATATATTAAAAAAAAATTACATTTTTTTATTGATACATTATAAATAAAATCTGTGAATTTTTGTTTTATAAAATAAAGCACAGATATATATTTTTATATTATTGCATATTATCAGATTATTAAAAAAAAAAAAAGAGAAAATAAAATTAAAAAAAATGAAATTAAATAAAAAGAAAAAGAAAAATAAATGGACATATGTATAATAGACGTGTACATTATTATAATTCAAACCGGTCAAGACTGGTTTGAACCTCTTGTTAAGAACTCCGTATAATTCTTTCACATGCGAATCATCCTTCGAAGGCTCGATCGAAGCTGAAATATCGCCTGTAATTGACGCATCACCTCGCGTAGGTGTTCTTCGTCATCTACATCATCTCTCTTGCTCTCTCGCGATTTTATTCAAAGCGCGATCTTTCTTCCTTTTCTTCCCCCCCGATGCCCGCAACGCTTTTGATCCTCTCGAAAAATTTCCGCGAATTTTATCCCGCGTTGAGATATCATCTTGATAACCTGCGGCGAAATCTCTTCGAAATACGGGACAGTCTTGATGAAAGAAAGATAGATAAGATTGTGAGGTTGCTGATAAATGACAAGAAAAACTCTATTTTTAAATACCTGAATTATATATATAATTTATATTACAAGTGATTCTAATAAATAGTCTGTGTCCTTTTCTTCCAACAAATACAGTGTGCCTAAAAGTCGTAAGGGGAGATTATCGCGACGATCACAGAGCGAATCGATAAATCGATTTCCATTCGTGAAAAGAGATAACAGCTACATTCGTGAACCCTCTCCTCACAATATAGCTCATCAAAAAGCTTTGTCGTGGCAGCTCGCGGCTCTCTTCGTGGTGGAAAGACGCGAGGAAAAAAAAAAGATCAGAGCCTCAAACGCGAAGACAGAGAGAGAGAGAGAGAGAGGGAGAGGTGGAGGAGGAAGAAGAATAGCCTCGTTAGTACATCTCTCTCTCTCTCTCCCTCTCTCTCTCTCGAGCCGGTCGGTCGAGAATCAGTATGCAGATGCGCGCGCGGGAGAATGCACTTATTAATTTTAATCGGTGCTAGCCGGTGAGGCGAGATAGCGCGCGTGGGCGTCGGTAGCGTGGAAGCGCGAAAGAGATGGGGAGAGGGGAGGGGGAGGGGAGGAGGGAGGAACGAGCGCGCGAGAACGTGAAAACTCCTTCCAATTTCTATCTCCGAGCCGCGTCCTCCTCCCCCTCTCCCTACTCGCCCCCCTTCTCTCTCTCTCTTTCTCCCCCCCTCCTCTCTCTCTCTCTTTCTCCCCCCCCTCTCTCTCTCTCTCTCCTTCTCTCCCAGCGTCTCGTCGTTGATGGAATTTCTCGGCCTGCAAGTAACGGTGCCTTGAAACCCACGCACCCCCCGCTGCACGTCGGGCGTGCAGCGGGGGATGCTGCGAGGCGGAGATCGCGCGCACGTAATTGAGGAGCCTGCGTCGGGATGGTGTCGTTTGGCTATAAAGTTACCGCCGCTTTATATCCGCGTATTGCCCACGCGGCAATTGCTGCACGCGCATACATATATGTATATACGTTTCCGGAATAGATAGCGGAATGGGCAAATTGATACGAACTTATGTATACACTCGCGTGCATACGTCCGGGGAATTTTTTTTTTTTTTTTTTTTAATTTCTCTCTTTTTGATAATTTTGCTCTAATGGTGACGCTAAGTATATTTTTTATTTTAATTTTTAATGATAAAAATGAAAATGTTATGCGAGGTGAAAAATTTTCTTTTAGTGAAAGCTGTTACTATTTATTTATTATTTTTATTTTTTCAGTACATTTTTAAATCATGCACTTGAAACTTAGTTTTTTTTTTTTTTTTTTTTTTTGTATGAATGGAAAGCATATTAGAAAACGCGTAAAAAAATTTATTTTAGAAAATGGCACACAAAAATCTTTAAAATACTCTCTTTATCTGGAATTTCGAACAAAATTTTCTGGAAGATTAAAAAATTTTCAGGGAAATTTTTTGTACAAGATTTAAGTAGACACCCCCTGTCATCCGGTACATGATATTGCATCTTATGGATTCTAATTTAAGATCTGATTTCTTTCCAACGAAAATGATGAGGGAAAAAAATTTTCTCGCTAGATTGCTATTTTTCATATCAAATAGGATATATTTTAACCCCTGAGCTACAAATCTCTTTATTTATTTGTATATTTATTTATTTATATACACAACGGACGCTATAAAGTATAGGAATAACGATGAGTAATAATGATAACGAGAAAAATGAGACAGATGATAATCTTATAACAATTTAATAATAATTTATATAAATAGTGTGTGCAAAAATATTATTTTTTTTTTAAATGTCAAAATCCAATAATATATTTGACACCATTTCTACTCAAATTATTTCATTTGACAGCTCATAATTAAAATAGCGGATATATCCGCAATAATTACATTTATTGACATGCATTTTCGAGTTGCAAATCTTGTTCGCTGCAAACAGAAAGAGAGAGAGAGAGAGAGAGAGGGGGGGGGAGGCAGAGGGGGAGAAGGAAAGAGCGAGCTTTAAGACGTTGAAGATTACATCTATAGATCGCGCGTTTGCCTTCCGCGGTTAAGAGCACTTTTAAAGAGCGATTTCTACCTCCTTTAATTACCGTGCCTTTTTCGCTTTCCCGTCGGAGGAACGAGCACAATATTTATATTTTATTTTATTTTTTCTTGTCATTCTGATTCTCACAAATTTTTATTATTTATTATATATATTGAATATTTTTATTAAATACGTTTTTATATAGTTCTATTTATTATCGGTATGTATGAATCATATTTATAAATCATATAAAAAAATTTATTACCATCTGAAATTTATTATTATTGTTTTGTCAAAAATGATGATAATCGGAAACATTGAAGGTGAGATCCGATTATTAAATTATTATATGTATATTTATTTGTATTCCTCCGAGTATATCGTTAATATTTGAAAATAAAGCACGAATAAATTTGTTTGCACGTAATAAATATAATTTGTAGGAAATTCATAATAATTATTTTTTATCATCGTTCTACCTTGTAATTTCATACGCTTATATCGTAAAATATTTTGTAATTGCGTGCAATTAATATCGAAAGATATGGCATTTAGTTAATAAAAGTATTTTAATTAATAAGCAATTAATTTGTATTTTTATGATTTGCATTTTTTATTTATGACAAGTGAATAAATTCGAAAAAGGACAATATTATAATATTTATATAATATTTTATTATCGCGCATATTTTTCTTTATTATTGTAACAATAATATTACATTTCGTATTAAATACGTATACGATTATGTATTAAGGAATTATTCTGAGACGTAGTCGCGAAGAAAAATATACATATATATTTGTATACACTCAGGAATTTCTGTTTTTGCGAGCTTCTGAAGGTGAGAATTTTTTTCTATAGTAGCTGCTGTTTTTATCGTGTGAATCGCTGATTGGCAGTCCTTCGATCGACATTACCAATCGTAACGATCGCTTATCGGCGGCTCGATTTGGAGAACCGCGACGCGGAAACGTCGTTACCTCAGAGCGAGAGAAGCGCCCGTGGAGAGCTGATAACAGTGAGGCAGCTTCGTGATAAATTGGATTGATTATTATTGCGTAGTTCGAAGTCGACACGGTCTCTCCTCCAAGTACGCGATCGCGAATCGGGTGATTATTTGATTTAAATTATCGCGAATATAGCTTATTGAGAACTCGGTGGGACAGATTTTCTCGTGCCTTTTGGCGACGGCGAAGGAAGAAAGTCATCCGAGGGGGCCTGCAACGAAGCCACCGATCGTCTTCACGAAACGATAAGTAAATTTTGTAAAATTGAATCTCTCGTCCTGTATCGTCCTTGAATACGGACTCTTGTTTTCGCAGAGCTTTGCCCTTCAGCTGCCGCGTATTTCGTTCTCTAAATTTTCCGATATTTAGAAAATATTTGAGGATATATTTTATAAGATTGAGTGAAAAACTCAAAAAGTTTAAAATCGATTTTTCGTAAATTATAAATTTTATTTAAATTATTAAATAATAAATCTTTTTTTTTTTTTGACAAATCAAATTCACGTGCATTGATCTCATTTCATTTATTTTTCTGCAAGAAAAATAAGTACTTTGATTTAATTTTTGCATTATGTACTAATTTTATATATATAAATAATTTATATAAATAATATTATATATATTATATTATATATTATATATTAATAATAATATTTATATATATATATATATATAAAATAATAAATATTATATATAAATAATAAATAAATAAAAATAAGTACTATCCTTCTTAAAAAGATCTCACAAAGATAGAGAAAGTATACGTTAAATATTTAAAAAATTATTTCGATTACGACACAATAAAATTGCAATTTATAGATTAAACATTCATTTTCATATATTGTTTAAGATTTTATATTTTATTTATATTTTATTGAAGATGAATAAATTTTATTGGTTCCCCTAACGAAAATCTTACACTTGACGGTTGTTTTATTATTCGATGATATTTGTATATATCTAATTATAGAATTTGGATGAATTTGATTACAGTTCAGGAAAAATTTTCTATTTCAGTTGAATTATGTTATTTTTAGTATTTTTATTAATATTCTTTATATAAATTCTATCGTTATTATTTGGATCTAAAAGTTCGATTTCAGTCGAATTATTTTTTTTTTATTTTTTTTATTTTATATTTTATTTTTTTTTTTAATTAATATTTCTATTAATACATTTCATTATTATTCGGATCTAAAAATTCGATTTGGCACAAAATATATTTAAATAATAATAATATAAAAAAAAAAAAAAAAACAAGAGATTCTTTTCTTTAATATGGATGTTTCGATTTCCTTTGGATCCTCCATTATATTAATTATTAATACAATACTAATTAAATATAAATATGATTTTCATGAATCCGAAGATATCGAAATTTACATTGCCATTGAAATTAAACCAGTTTGAGGGAAGATTGCGAGAGAGTTGGCTGACACTCGCTGTTGTCGGCATTGAAAGAGAGAACGACGAAAATTCCCGACGCACACATTTATGCGTGTGCGTGTCACGATGCGTAGCACTCAGCGAAGTTCTCTACGTCCTTTATGCCGATATATTCCAAAATGATAATAATTATTTCCTCAGGTAAAGGAGCGTTATTGGAGCCATTGTGCGCACGCACACACGCGTGAATACGAGCGGGCATTAATCACGGGCCGGGCCGACAGCGGCAACCGCGGCCATATAATGCGCCACGTAGATTTATTTATCATGCGCGAACGCGTAAGTCACCCGGTAAATGCCTACGGGCGGCGCCATTAGGGCCCCTTTGTGGGTGGAACCCACCTTCTCGCGCGCACTTTAAAGGCACCCCCTTTTCCCTTAAAGCTCCGTCATTAATCGATCACCGCTGTCCAAGAAAGAGAGAGAGAGAGAGAGGGAGTGAGTGAGGAGGGGGCGGGGGGGGAGGGAGAAAGAAAGGAGAGAGAAAAAAATTTCCATGCGCTTCCTTAAACGTCTTTTCTGATTGCGTCGCGGCACCAATAAGAGTGACACATGACGTCCTTTTACGATGACATTCCTCAAATCACGCGTGACAAAGCGCGATTTGAAGATTTTTTTATTTCTTTTTTCTCTCTGTCGGAAGTTTTGCTCGCGTACGTTAATTGTCAACCATAAGTCACGATCCTTTATGTGAACTGGAATTTAATTTTACGCTTTTGCGAAATGAAATGTGCCTGTTGTATTGACACAAGTGTAATTTTTGTTTCTCGTACGGAAAGAATTCTATTCTTACAATTAGGTAAAGTCTCGCGGTGTAAGGAGGACAAAAAATTCCGCGCTCTTATTCCCAACCACGTGGATCATAAATCATTCGCGGCCAAGGGAGTTAAAAGTGACTTTGACTTTCGGGACAATGTCCGATGTGGATCGGTCGCGTCAGCTTATAATAGGTTGCAAATTGAAAAAAAAAAAAAAAAAAAAAAACCGGTGGCGGAGAATTTTGCATAGACAGATCCGCCCTTCGGTTTCGCAGCCGTGAAACGAATCCACGCCTACCTCCGAGAAGAGACCTTCGCGCACCTTATTAAGGGTAGGACGCTCTTTCCTCCGTCGATCGCCGTCGCCAAAACGACCATCTCGAGCCTCCTTCGTGTTTCTTCTTCGCGAAGAGGAGGAAGAGGAGGAGGACGTTTGGCCGAGAAGGTGCCTTGAAACGTAAAAGGGCGCGGCGGTTCCTATGCAAATTTATGCGGAGTGCATCTCTCTCTCTCTCTCGACGACAATTCGGTGCTCTTAGGCTATTAGGTTATCTGATATGGAGCGGCTGAGTCCTTAAAAAGAGAGAATGGCGACTCGTCCATCGAAACTGGATCTCGCGAGACTTTCTCGTTTGGGATATTCATTTTTTCTTTTATTTATTTGATGTGACCCGACATTAGGAAATTATTTGATTTTTTTCTGTGTAGCAAAGTCTTAGGTAAAGATATTCTTATAAGGAATTTGCAAAATAATATCAATCAGAGGTGCAATTAATTCTCCAGATTAAATTGAAACGGCAAAATGTAAAATGAAAGAAAGAGACAAAAATATATTTTTCATTATTATTTAAATTAATTATTCTTCATTCACTAGAAATATTGTATTAAAACTGAATTATTCAACGTTATGCAGGTTTTATTTCGAGAAAAGGATAGAGAGATAGAGGTAACGCTATTCGGACATTCGGCGGAGTATCAAACCCGCGTTTGTGCAACGCGAATCGATTAATGACTTTTGCGCCAGACAGAGATAGGTTGTCATGACGCAGCAACGAGAGAAGGCAAGGTGAATAGATCAGTGGGTGTCTTCGCATTCGATAGGGCGTCTCACGCAGTTCGTCTCTGTCAAAGGAACCATTGATTCTACATCGATCCCCGTTGCGCGTACATCTCCAGATCTTACCTTCGTATTAATAATCGTCATCGAGCCGTGCATAATGTCCGGCGATTATGACCGATTCGAACGAAAAGCATTAATCTAAGCCTGACAATGGAATTAATCAAATTTTAAATGGCTGTTTATTTATTTTTTTTTTTTATTATTTTTTATTCATTTAATTAATATTTAATTAATTATTTATTAATTTTATATTAATTATAAGCTAAATAAAATACAACAAGAATTTTTGATCCTCTTGAAAGAGGATTTTTCTATTTTAATTTATTATACTATTTTTTATATATATATATATAAAATGCAATAATTATTTAATTATTTAATTTCCCCAAAATAATATTTCATATCGAAATGTCAATTTTATTCAAAATTCTTCAAAATGACATAAATCAGCTGAGATTCACATAAGAGATGCGCGATACATTGATGAGACGAGGGAATTAAAGAGCGAGCGCCAAGGGAGAAGGAAGGATTCCCGAAGACAATTTCCGGTGGATTCGCCTCGCTTTTTCGCCCTCGCTCTGTCGAGGGAGAAGATGCCGACCCCTCGCGGCCTCGACGGCGGGGCGGGAGGAGGTGTGGGGGGGGGGGTGAGGGGGAGAGGGAGGGGAGAAGGCAAGATCCGTCGCATATACGTACCTAAGATGGGGGGGTTTACCTTAGAACAAAGTGGTTTTTGTTCAGGTCGCCGAGCGAGTTGTGCGAGTCACGGCGGTTTTGTTGCCGCCGCCGCCGCCTGGAGAAAAGATAGCGAGAGGCAGGCGAACAGGAACAAGAGCGAAGACGCGCCACGCGTTGGAGGAGAACTCTCTCCACCGTCACCCCCTTCCTTCCCCCCCCCCTCTTCTTCGCCGCACTCCGAATCTTCCCACCTACATTTCTACACGACCTTCGCGTGTATGCGTGCGTGTGCGTGCGATCGACCGATCCAGGCACCGAGAGAAGTAACTCGGCGAATGCGGATTTATTGCTCCCTTTACGCAGTAACATCGTTACATATAAATATTTTCTTAATTAGTTATTCAAATTGGAATTGAAGGTCTAAAAAAATATTTGCAAGATATCTGTGTCTTCGGCTAGAAAAAGTGTAACTGTAAAAGAATTTTATGAAATGAATGAGCCACGAGCAGGAAATGTTGCATGAAATGTTTTAGGGAGATTGCTCCATCAACAATTATATATACCTCCCCGTGCCGGGAGTGGGTAATTTGCGCGCCTGCTGCCTTCCTTGGATGTGGTAGCCGTTTCTCAGGCTCCC